>PITA01004118.1:53155-128167 GCA_004023965.1 Spilogale gracilis | reverse complement strand
TGGGGCGCCTGGGTGGCTCAGTTGGTTAAGCCACTGCCTTCGGCTCAGGTCATGATCCTGGAGACCCGGGATCGAGTCCCACATCGGGCTCCCTGCTCGGCGGGAAGCCTGCTTCTCCCTCTCTCGCTCCCCCTGCTGTGTTCCCTCTCTAGCTGTCTTTCCCTCTGTCAAATAAATAAATAAAATCTTTAAAAAAAAAAAAAAGAAAATGCTTCTCCGGCATGGCATCCAGGCCACCCTCAGTGCTGGGGAACTGTGAGCTACCAGTATTATTAGCCTTGGTAATGTAGAAGAAGGCCAAAGCCATCTGTCACAGGTGCAGCCACGTGGTGCTTGTGGCCGTGGCGAGGCGGGAGTGTGGAGTGCAGCAGGAGCGGGACTCAGAGCCGGACGTCTCCATGGAGGCGGCTGTGAAACTTCCCCAAGGCCAGGAAGGAAGGGCCAACGACCTCCAGACCGCCCAGTCCATGCTGACAGCCATCACCATCCACCCTGTGGAGAATTTCCTACGTTCCAGGCACTGTTTCAATAACTCAGGGTCCCCCCCATCCCTTCCATGATGACTTCTTGCATTTTACAGAAAGTAAGTGGAGGCCCAGAGAAGATCGTTACCTTGCCCAAGGTCACACAAGCAGCAAGCGGCACAACCCCAGTGAAGCTGGCATGCGTGAGGGCTCGGAGCCCCGACCCAGCCACCCTCTCGAGCTCCCTTGCTGTAACGGAACCCACTGCTCCCCGAGGCCGCTGCCAGAGGCCCCTCAGCACGGTCTGAGCTGCAGGCTGTGTCAGTAGGTGAGTCACCTACTTCGCTCCAAGGAGAAGCTGCTCCCTGCCTGGCGAACGCTGGGGTCAAACCCCAGACCTCCTCGGATGCAGCTTTGCCTGGACCTCCCTGGGCGGAACCTCAACCATCTGCCTTTCCGGAAGCACATTCCTCGGGAGGCCCCAGGCTTACACACCCAGCCACCTTGATTACATTGTAGATGGCCTGCTTCCTGGCGACATCACAAAGGAAAATGACCAGAGCAGTCCGAGGCTCAGCCTAGGAGATGGTGACACGCTGGGGTACTGGGAGCAGGCAGTCTCCCATCGGGAGGCCTTGCACACAGGAGCCATTCACCAAATGCCTGTGGACTGACTGAATAAGCAAGAGAGGAATGTAAGTTTTACCAGCAACTTCCGGTCATTGGTGGCACTCAGGTCTGGGTAAGAGTCCCAGCTCTGATGCTTGAACAGGTCGCTTTCTTTCCTTGAGCCTCAGGCTCCCCATCTGACTTCTCAGGGGTGTTGTGAATGTAAATAAGGTACACAGGGCAGCTGTTCGCCAACCCCACCTGAGCCCCGCCTCCCTGTGGTTACTGACTTTTGCACCCTTCCCCAGAGGACACCCTGGGGCTCCAGGAGCTGTTTCTCCATACAGGCAGAGCCCAGCGTGCCTGGGAGCTCCTCCACCTCGGCCCTAGTGGACTGACTAACAACTGATTAGTGCAGAAGTCTGAAAGCCCAGCTCCCCTGCCTTGAGGGGACTTTCTCTCAGGCTGGAGCTTCTGAATAAACCACTTGCATGCAAATATTTGTCTCCAAGCCTCCCTTCCGGAATCAGCCTAAGATGCTTGCTGAAATCTCCTCCCCCTGCCCCACCCCACATAGCGTGGGACCACCTGACCTGACCAGGTAATTGAACCTTTCCTTATCTCGGCAAGCACCTGCAGTTAATAGGCTCTCCTATTCCTAAGGAAAGGCCGGTGCCTGCTTCCCAAGGGTACACTTGGGAGCATCTATGAGGAAGGAGGAGAACCAGAAACATTAGCAAAGCCCCTGTTTTTAAAGCACTTAGTTTCAGAAATCAAGCTGACTTGTTTTCCCCAATTGCAAACATCACAGAGGTCCTTATCCCTCAGGATCCCAAATAAGGTAAAAGAAAACTGGGATTGCATGTTGAGCGAGAGCCTGCTCAAAGTGACCAGGTGAGCAGCAGAGAGAGTTCATTTCCCATTTCCAAGCAAATACGAGCGGCTGATGAGATATAAGCAGAAGCTGCTGGGCAGATCTTCCAGGAAAGCGCCCCCAAAAGCCAGTGTTTTCTGCCTCCTTCTTCCTACCTGGAATATATATATGTGGTGGCTGGTACTCCGGTGGCCATTTTGTGGCCTTGAGCATGGAGTCAAGCTCTAAATATAACAGAGCAGGAAGACAGAAGGACTTTGGGTTCCTGGATGCTCTAGAACTGTACTACCTGTCAGGGAGTCCCTGATTTCTGTGACCTGTGAAAATAAACCTGTATTTCATCTAAGCCACCATTTTCCAAGTCTCTGCTACTTACAGCTGTGTACCATTTCTAAATAATATAGACATAACCCAGCTCTACAAGTTTTTGGTTCTAAATGAAACAACAGGATTCTCTCTTCCCAGCCTCTCCCTCAAAAGGACCACCTGGTCCTGCTCACAGAGACTTGACTGCAAGGAGCAGGCGACCCTCTCACATCACAGAAAACCATACTAGCTCTGGGGCCCAGATCTTCTTAGGACAATTGGAGAGTTACACCTTCTGGTATAGGACCAGTGTGGGGACAGGTAACACCTGGGATCTTCCTGGTATTGAAAAGAATAAGGACTCTTGGATCAGAGGGAAAGCCACATATGACAATTCCATGCCTTGATAGGTACTGTCAAATTGCCCACCAAAAACACTGCACCAATTTACACTCTTGCCCATAGGGCTCTTTCCCCACAGCAAGGGTGATACTGGATATCCACTTTTAAATGCGCTGAGTGGTACCATGCCATTTTGCTTCCTGCCTCTTTGAAGGAGGATTATGAGTTTGTTTGACATTATGTTGGATGGCTGTTGGCGCTTCAGCATGTGGCCTTACTGTCCTTTTCCAGATTGCTATTTGTTTGCTTTCTTGTTGCTGATTTGGAAGGTCTTTTTGCATAATGGATTTTAACCCCGGTCAAGGTCGATAGGTTGCGAATACTTTCTCAGTTGATCATTTTACTTTGGCCCTGTGGAGGGTGATTTGGGTGTTTGTTTTGTTTGGTGTTGGTATTTGGAAGGTTTTTGTGTTCATGTAATCAGGTCTGTCATTCTTTTGCTTTGTCGTTTCTGGTTTCTATGTTAGGAATTCCCCATCTTAAGCTCCATTGCTTGGCCTCCCCCTTCAGACTGACCTGCTCTTCTCTATAGATTTGACCCTCCTTTTGTCCTGGTCTCTCTGGTCTTGATGTAAAGCCAAGTGATCGCCCTTCTACTACTGACCCCATAAGAGCAAATCCCAAGAACCTCTTTGCCTTGCTCACAACTCCCTCCAGGACTCCCACCTCCACTGTCTCTATCCACTTCCCTGAACTGCCTCTCACTTTCCTCCTTTCTAAAACCTCAGGAACATGGCCTGGATGTACCTCTCTGATCCGACAGCAACACCTTTCTTAAGTACGATCAACACAGCTGCTTATCACCATCCCTTGCCAAATGGGACACACTCCCAGCTCAGCCCCCTGGGTCAGCACACAAGGTCATCATCTCTACCAGGAGGGAATCAGATGATTCTGGAACCATCCAGATGATTCTGGAGTGATCTAGAATCATCTGCGGCTTCTCCCAGCTCTGCTCCTGCTTGTGCCTCTTTCTTGCCTTCGCAGAACAAACTCCCTCATGTCTGTCCCTGTGGCCTGAGCCTCCCGCAGCTCCTCACTGCCATCCGCTGCCCACCACTGAGCCTCCCGCAGCATATCACCTACAAACCATTTGTCACAGGCTGTCACAGCCCTCGGAGATCAGGAGTCCAGAGAAGGACCCCGTGCAACCTCATGTGGCAGACTCCATGGATCTGTTATCAGCAAACAGGCCAGGCCATCAGGAGGCTGCTGTCCTTGCCTCCTGGCCAGCAGCAAGGAGAGAAGGGGACGTGAATGGCTCTGAAAATATCTCCAAAGAGGGAACTGCTGTAGGGGAAAAAGAGCCACTGTCAACAAATCCCATCCTGCCTAGTGGGCTTCGAGAGGGCTACTTTGTGCCCCGGGCCCACATCCTGGGTCTCTAGCCCTCGCAGCCTCCTTGCTAGTCCTGGCTCCCAGGGACTGGGACTCACAGGATGCCCGTGCCAGGGAAGCCTGCATGGCCGGGAGAACATGTTTCCCTCTGTGCCCTCCATGGGCTCAGGAAGACCCCACCCTGCAGGTGGCAGGAAGGGGGCCCCTGCGACTGGGGCAAGTCTGGTTCTAACTTTCCATTCCTGTTTTTGTTGGCAAAGGGCTCCTGCTAATGTGATGGCGGAACTCCGCTCTCAGTGACCCGGCAGGCGGCTGCTTCCTAGCCGCTTTGCTGTCTGCTCAGGTCAGCACACCTTTACTGAGTGCCTGCCTTATCTTCCTGTCCGCCCGGGAGAGTTCGCTGGGTGCCTCCCACATGTGAGGCTTTCTTCTGTGTGTTGGGGACGAAGCCTTGAGCCAAGGTGCCCATTCGGGTTCTCTGAGAAGCTGGCAACAAGACGGAGTCACAAATGCAAGAAACAGGGGCACCTGGGTGGCTAAGTCATTGGGCGTCTGCCTTCAACTCAGGTCATGATCCCGGAGTCCCGGGATCAAGCCCTGCATCGGGCTCCCCGCTTGGCAGGAAGCCTGCTTCTCCCTCTCTCACTCCCCCTGCTTGTGTTCCCTCTCTAGCTGTGTTTTCTCTCTGTCAAATAAATAAATAAAATCTTTTTTAAAAGATGCAAGAAACGTGTTGGGGGGACGTCTGTAATGAGGGGAGTGGAGAGGGAGCAGGAGCAAGAGGGAAGAGGCACAGGAGGCAGGTGGCAGGATCAGCAGGGAGCCTTGGCCAGGGTGCCTGGCACTCCAGATGAAGACCTGCGGTGGAGGAGCTTCCTAAAGGTGCCGGGGCTGGAGGCTGTTGGCTTCTCTCTGGAGGGGTGATCAGAGCGGCACCAGGCCGATCCACTGAGCAGCAATCGCACACCGGCTCCTGGACAGAGACCCAGAGACACTGTCTTAAAGGAAGGAAATGTGCCTCTTTTTCTCTGCCCTCTTCCCCCTGTGGCCAAGAACATGGACACAGTGGTAAGCCATCTCAAACCACAGGCGGCAGAAACGCCCTGGCGATGGCCAAAGAGGAGCCTGGGTTCCTGAATGACGGCCCAGAGCAGAGTCACCATGCCAGCCCCGCACAGCCTGCATCCAGACTGGGTGTGGGAGACATGAGGTCCCATCTGTTCAGTCCCTGCTGTTACGTGCAGCTCAAAGCACATCCTCAAGGCCAGGTTCCATTCTTTCTGTTCACAATAAGACTCTGTCTGATAGTGCTGGGAAAAAGATTTAATCAGCCCGCGAGCCCCAAACCTCAGCACAGAGTTTAGCTGGGGCCGAGGTGGGGTGGGAAAATGAGGCAGAGGAAGGAACTCTTTGGGGGCACAGAACGACTTTTCCACTGGTAAAATATCCATAGCACAAAATGCGCCATATTAACCATTTGAAGTGTATAACTCAAGCTGCATTCAGTATGGTCTCCCCCATCCATCCCCAGAACCAGCTGGTCTTCCAAAACAGAAACTCTGTATCTATTCATCACTAACTGCTCCCCCTACCCCCCCTCAGGTCCAACTTTCTGCCTCTAGGAGTTTGATGACGCTGGGCACCTCATGTCAGTGGAATCGTATAGTATTTCTTCTTCTGCGCCTGGCTTATTTCACTTGGCATAACGTCCTCAAGGTTCACCCATGTTGTAACATGCATCACAATTTCCTTCCTTTAAAAAAAAAAACCTTTTTAAAGATTTTATTTTTAAATAACCTCCACACCCAGTATGGGGCTCGAACCTACAACCTCGAGATCAAGAGTCATGGGCTCCACAGACCGAGTCAGCCAGGCGTCCCAGAGTTTACGTCCTTTTATAGGCTGAATGTAATTCACTGCATGGATAGGACCCATTTTGTCTATCAATTCGTCTGTCCGGTGGTGTCTATCTTTGGCTAGGGTGAATAATGCTGCCATGAACTTGGGTATGCAGATAGCCATTCCAGTCCCTGCTTTTAATTCTTTTTCAGTATTTATCTACCTGAAGTGGAATTACTGGAGATCACGTTAATTGTATACATGACCTTTTCATGACTTTTTGACATGACATCCCAGCACAATAGCTCTAAGAGTACGTTGAAAAGACAGGGTACCGGGGTGGCTCAGTCAGTTCAACATCTGACCCTTGATTTCAGCTCAGGTAATGATGTCATGGTTGTGAGTTCGAGCCCTGCCTTAGGCTCTGCCCTGGGTGTGGAGCCTACTTAATAATAGTAATAATAATAATAATAATAATAATAATAATAATAAATTGAAAAGACAACAGTACTGGGGAAGTGCTGGGAGCAAGGCCATTAGAACTATACAGAAGATAGTCAAGGGCAGCTCCTTTATAATGTGCTGAGCCTCATCTGCCAATGGAGCAGACCCTCTCCCGCCAGCCCCAGCGTGCCCCCCAACCTCCCCAACTCCCGTAGGTTACTGGACAGCACTGGGTCCTCTTTGCCCAGTTTGTCAGGCAGTATGAGCACACCGCACACACAGCTGATGTCATCTGGGGCCCAACAGTGAAATGACACCTGCCGTTACTGAGCCCATCTGCACTCTGTCCCCCACAGGGCGCTTATGGGATTGTCACAGGTGAATGACAACGATAACTTGACCAAGTTAATAACAAGAATGACCAAGATAACTTGCTTTACCCTCTGACTTTGGAACATAAACCCACAGTGGGAGTCCATGTGTGGGGTGTGTTTTCCGAAGAGTTGTGCCCTTCCTCCTATTTTCAAGATTTATCACTCAAAAACAAAACGAAACAAAGCACCCAGCCTGCACCGTCCTGGGGGGGGATTCTGCCTTCCTGCTGGCCTCCCACTGAGTTCCCCCAGCTCCTGCTCCATTAGCATTTGTAGATTTGTGTCCTCCAAGGGCTCCTCCTCCTGAACATGCCTGGCACCTTGTCGACTTGCGGAGGTCTCCCGCAGCTGCCGCCAAAGCACCTTCAGCTCCCACACACCGCACACACCGACCAGCCGGCCGTTCTCAGGAGCCTATGAAGGGACAGACCGAAGCGTCTGAAATGCAAATTCCTGGGCCCCATCCTGGGACGGAGCCCATGGTGTGTTGCCCTGGCCTCAATAGGTCCAGTTCTGACATCACCAGGTTACTGGGAGGCTGAATGGGGCTGGTGCTCAAAGATCAGCAGTGCTGGGCTCCAACAGGTCCCACATTCTAAGTCTCTCTTTTCTTGAAGTTGAGGTGTAACCTAGAGCAAAGTGAGTGTGCCCACCTAGCTGGACCGCTCATCAGCCACACTCTCGATGGACATACAGACCATTTCCATCGGGGCCAGGAGGGCTCCCTTGTGCAACCCTCCCTCTTTCAGGGAAACCACCACCCTGATCTCCTCACCCCTGATGAGTTTAGGAACTTCATGTAAGGGAAACCATGCGGTTTGTGCTCATTCTGGGTCTGGATTCTCTAGTCCCACTCAGTGAGATTTGTCGAAGCAGCTGCATGCAAGAGGAATTTGTTCTTCTTCTTCTCCTCTGTGCCCATCTCCCATGGTATGATCCCATCACACTTTAGCAAGTCGACTGTTGGAGAACATTCCTTTCAAGTTTGTAGAGAATGCAATAGTTCCTTGGGTGGATGTAAGCACTTGTTTCTGCTGAGTGCCCGACCCCTTCCAGAACTTTCTGATTCTTGCCAAGCTAAGGGTGAGGCGTTTTCCTCTGTCCATTTCTGGGGCCTGCTGTGCAGCCCTTACTTGGAGCCTAAGTCCCAGTAGGGCTGGGGCCCACCCAGCTGAGGGAGCTGTTGTCCCAGCTCAGCGGGGAGTTGGGCAGCCCTGTCCGTGGGGGCCAAGCCAGGCCAGAACTCTGGGTGCTGTGACCCAGAAGGCCTCAGGCACGGGGTACTGAGGCTGGGTACTGAGGCTGGTGGCATTCTGTTGCTAGGGGCCCTGGCATGGGGAACCCTGTTCTGCACATAGCGGTGTAGGGAATGCTCTCTCCCACGACAACGTTGGAGTCCCCACATCCCCCAATGGTTTTCAAACATGGAGAAAGTTTCTAAAGCATTGCATAGCTGGCTGATTTTCAAGTAGGGGTAGGCAGAGGTTCGTGTGAAGCGGTGGGTGGAGTTGTCTTAGGCCAACAGGAGGGTCATCCTGGAGGTCAGGTGATGGGAGACAGAGGTGGGGCCAAGATTCTGCTTCAAGTTCCAGGCCACATTCCAGGGGCCAGGAGGTGAAGGACTCCAACAACGCAGTCAGAGTGGGTGTGGCCTCTTCAAGACACCCCAACTTAGATGTGTGTTTCTGGCTCAAGCTTCCCCGGGCCCTCCACACAGACCTGAGAGGGCCTCAGGAATCCAGGAAGGAGGGGCAGGTTGAGAAGACAGAAGGAGTGGCACCAGGGCCCCGCCCCTACTGAGTCACAGGAAGAGAATGGAAACAGGGCGCGGGCTGAAGCTGAGTCTCACCTGCCCAAACCCTGGGACGGCTCCCTTTTTGGGGATAAAAAGCCCCCCTGCCCCCACCCAAGGAGGGTGGAGAGGAGCTGGGAGAGCAGGAAGAAATTGGGTTAGCTTTCCAGCCGGACTCTCTGGCCCAAGCCTGGGATGCTGGGAGGCATCTCTCAAAGGAAGTTGCGAAATCTTCCTTGGGACTAATTTGGGTTTTGGTTTCGGGCCAACCAGCCTATCTTTATGGCTCTGAGAATGTTTTCAAGTAGTAGACATTCCTTCCAAGACAACGCTTAGTGAACACTAAACTCCTCGGCTCCTCACCACCCCCCTTCCCTCGGGGGAACCTGCCCAGCCACACCTACAAGCTTTCGGATTTGAAAAGGAAGTGATTGGCAACAAAGAGGACAAAGGGGTGATTTTCTTCATATACAAACAATGGGGGCATCTTTATATGCTCAGTACTCGAGGGAGACTGTTCTGAACACTTTGTGTGCGATCCTCATAACGGAGGATGAAACTGAAGCCCGCTAAGGGTAAGCGGCCCATCATCCAGCAGCAGAACGAGAACTTGACCCAGGCAGGCCAAGGACAGACAGAGAAAGGGCAAAGGGTACAAACAGATGATGCCCAGAAGGGAAAAAACAAAAACCTACTATATTCACAATCAGAGATCAATGCTATCCATTGGGGATGTCTTCAGCTGGTAAATGTTGTAATGATTTATAATACTTCTGAGCTTGCCAGAATGGTGTTGAGCAGGTGCCCCGTTGCTGGTGGGTGTGTCCATTGGTACATTTCTGGAATGCTGGAAGGCTGCTTGGCAGGACCTACCAAATGCTTTTAAAAGCCAGCAGTTACCCCTTTGCCCCCCCACCGCCTTCCTCCCCCCACCCCCCGCAGCTCTCCTTCCTAAGAATCTTCCTGAAGAGACTGATCAGAGGCACAGCATAAAGGAATATATAAAGCTGAAACTGTTCAGGGGCACCTGGCTGGCTCAGTCACAAGAGCATGCAACTCTTCATTTCAGTGTCCTGAGTTCAAGCCCCATATGGGGTGTGGAGATTACTTAAATAATTAAAACTTAAATCTATCCAAGGAAGTATTATTTATGCTGGTGAAAAGGCAGAAAAAATATGCAAACTCCAAAAAAGAAGAATAACTAAAGAAATCATGGACAGATGTACTAGGGAGCGATATTTTTAAAAAGTGACATTTTGGAGGGAATTTTTGTAACAGAAAAATGCTCGTGATGTAATGATACACAAAAAGGCTAGGATAACAACTGTAATTTTTTTAAAGATTTTATTCATTTACTTGACAGAGAGAGACACAGTGAGAGAAGGAACACAAGCAGGGGGAGTGAGAGAGGGAGAAGCAGGCTTCCCACTGAGCAGGGAGCCCAATGAGGGGCTCAATGCTGGGACTCTCAGATCATGACCTGAGCTAAAGGCAAATGCTTGACGACTGCGCCACCCAGGCGCCCCTATAAAACTATATTTTGAAAGAGGGTGGGGCGCCTGGGTGGCTCAGTGGGTTAAAGCCTCTGCCTTTGGCCCAGGTCATGATCTCAGAGTCCTGGGATCGAGGCCCGCATCAGGGTCTCTGCTCTGTGGGGAGCCTGCTTCCCCCTCTTTCTCTGCCTGCCTCTCTGCCTATTTGTGATCTCTCAAATAAACAAATAAGTAAATCTAAAAAAAAAAAAAGACCTTTAAAAGAAAGAAAGAAAATGATATGTTTGCCGGTGAGCTGGTTGAGGAGTTTTGAATTTGAATAATAGTTGACTCTCAGGGGCGCCTGGGTGGCTCAGTTGGTTGGACGACTGCCTTCGGCTCAGGTCATGATCCCAGAGTCCCAGGATCGAGTCCCACATCGGGCTCCCTGCTCGGCAGGAAGCCTGCTTCTCCCTCTCTCACTCCCCCCTGCTTGTGCTCCCTCTCTGGCTGTGTTTCTCTCTGTCAAATAAATAAAATAAAGTTGACTCTCAAACAGAATGGATCTAAATTGCAGGTCCACTTATTTTCAGATTTTTAAAAAATAAATCCAGCACAGTGCTGTAGATGTGTTTTCTCCTGGAGGGTTTCAGGAGAGCACACTGATGTCTTCATCTGAATTTGAAAAGCATCCGAACTCAGAGAAACTGGATAAATAGAGGCTGGGGGAGAGACAGAGCCGAAGGGAACCAAAGAACCCCCAGGGGAGCTGCAGCATCTAGAAGGCTGCCTGCGAGGGATGTCTCCGCATGGTTCTCACAACCACTCTGGGTGTTTGTAAGCGGCCATCATAAAATGTTGGGGAAAGTGGTTATTTCTCAGTGGTGGGTTATTTCATCTTTCTGTTGTCTGTGTCTGTGTCTTTAAAACCAAGAACCAAGATAAAGAACACAAGTTACTTTGTTTTTTATGTTTATATTCAATGCTCAGGAATTCCTAGCCCTAAGAGGTGGCGGCCCAGGGGACCTGCCCCCAAGCAAGGGACGAACAGGCTGTCCTTGCGGGAGGGTGCAGGGCTCTGGCAAGCTTAGGACTGGCCTCTGAAGGCAGAAACATTGACAGTTCCTTTTTTTTAAACATTTTTTTTTCAGTGTTCCAAGATTCATTGTTTATGCCCCACACCCAGTGCTCCATGCAATACGTGGTGCCCTCAGTGCCCACCACCAGGCTCGCCCACCCCCCCACCTCCTCCCCTCCAAGACCCCCAGTTTGTTTCTGAGTCCAAAGTCTCTCATGCTTTGTCTCCCTCCTCGATTTACCCCACTTCCCACTTCCTTTCCTTCTCCTACTGTCCTCTATATTACTCCTTATGCACCACAAGTAAGTGAAACCCTGTGATACTTGACTTTCTCTGCTTGGCTTATTTCACTCAACATGATCTCTTCCAATCCGGTCCATGTTGCTACAACAGTTGGATATTCATCCTTTCTGATGGAGGCGCAATATTCCTTGGTATCTATGTACCATGTCTTCTTTATCCATTCATCTGTTGAAGGGCACCTTGGCATTGAGGGTTCCTTTGAGGAATAATGGCTCCTGCCTTCCTTCCTCAGTCCCTTCTCCAGGTGCCCATGTCACTTCTTAGCGAGCTGGCACTCAACTTGCAAGGCACCCCTTTGGGGTCCTCTGTGTTCCCAATTCCTTCTTCTGCTCCCTGCGCTATGCTCCCAGGAAACAGTCTGGTCAGGGAAAGTGGGACTTATGGAGAAGAAAAGAGCAGAAAGGGAGAGGAGGATCGTGTGAACATTTCTGTGTAACAGAGCTCCTGGCTGGAGCTTTGGCCCTCTCTGCCACGTGGTTTCCGAGGCTGGGATCAGGCCCCCTCCCTCTTCCTGTCTTATAGCGAGGCAGTACAGAGTCCAACAGGCCAGTTCAAATCCCAGTCTCAACACTTGCTTGTGAGCCTGGACAAGCATTTTCTCCTTTCTGAGCTTTTATGGACCCATCTGGAAAATGGGGCTATCTTGAGCCGTGAAGGAGATAATCCACAGCAGAGGTGTGCCCGTGGCTTCTGTAGAGGGCTCAATAATTAATCACTGCCCTTCACTCACCCGAAGTCTGTTGTGTGGCAGCTACGCTTCTAGATATAGAGAAATGGCAGGCAACGACACTCTTTTGCAGTTTACAATCCAATGGTATTTATTACCGGTCCATGAGGTCAAAAGCCCTCGACTTACTCAGAGGTTCTGGGGTTGAATATAAGACCCTGGACATAGAAAAGCAGTGAAATCCATGAAAGGGGCAAAAACAGCATCTTTTCAGATCCTGTCAGGTGCGGGGCTGCTCGGGGGAGCCCAGGTACCTTCTCACAGGGACGCTCAGGAGAAGGGGAACCCAGATTCCTTCTAGGAGCCTCACAACTGGGCCTCCAGGAGAATGAGAGGGTCAAGTGCAGGACAACTTGTCTCCTCAGGAGCTAGTGTCCTTTTAGGGCCTCCTGCCAAAACACAATGACTTACTTCTGGATTTCTCAGCATCTCCCCAGACCCTCCGCTCCCTCTGGGTGGCCTTGGGCTTTCCAGCCCGGCAGAGAAAAGTGCATACAGTGCTCCTTCATCCAATCTGGAGGGTCCTCTTAGGCAGAGCTCTCAGGCCAGTGCACCTAGGGATTGTCTGTTGTATGGGCCCCACCCCTAGCCTGGGCATATGGTGCATAAAACTTTTCGCAAGGAAGATCTTTAACCACGATGTGTTAAGACCACTGTCTCCAGGCAATGTGTCTTCCCTTTCACTCTTCCCCTGGCACAGGGTGGTGGTAGAGTGGCCCCAGACATTGGAGAATGATGGACACCACAGGGAGACAAGCCGGAGCTAGGGTTTCTTTGGGCTCAGCGACTTATACTGACACGGTTCACAGGTGCTTCCTTGAGTAGGTTGTTTCTAGCTATCTCAGTATGGGATTGATTTCCAGGAATCCTCCTTCCTCCCAGGGTAGACTCACCTGGCAGTACAAGGAGGCTCAGGACCAAGGATGGAATCCTGTGGTTCCGGGTGGCACGTGGGTCAGGGATGAAGAGCAGGCTTGAAATGCACGGAGTCTCACTAGTAACGTATGCAAAATGTACCGGTGATCCGTCTGCTCTGTCCCGCACCCTGCCCATGGTCCCTGGGAAATGAGAAGGCCAGAGCTCGCTTCAGTGGGGTTGGGGGCACCTTTCCTAGTGGTGGACTCCCTTCCCACCTCTGCAAACGTGGCTGATCCCAGAGGCTCTGCCTACCTTGAATGTCCTATTTCTCATCCTCAGATGTGCTCATGAGAGTGGGATGTGTGATTTTGAAGGAAAAACTGCAAAGCAGAGAATCTTCTGGAAAAGTGAGAGCTCTTTCCCTATTTGCCTGTTTTGAAAATGCAGATTTCCCTTGCACACAGAACTTTCATACTCACCACATCATGCTGTTTTCAATTTAATAGGGGATATGAGTTTGGCAGTGGAGACAGACTTCAAAACAAAGGCTTCAAAGCCACTTGCACTTCCTACACAGGACCTGGGGCAAGTTGCTGAGCTCTGGGAGCCTCAGTTCCCCCAACCTGTAAAATGGGAATAATCATAATACCTACGTCATAAGGGTTATTGTGGGGATTGAACGGTGTAATGCATACATGGCCCTCAACTCCAGGTCTGGTACACACACACTGCTCAATACGTGTGAGCTGTTTTTGGTTTTGTTTTTGTTTTTTTTTTAAGATTTTTATTTACCTGTCAGAAAGGTAGAGAGAGAGCACAAGCAGGCAGAGGCAGAGGGAGAAGCAGGCTCCCTGCCAAGCAAGGAGCCTGATGCAGCACTCAATCCCAGGACCCTGGGAACATGACCTGAGCTGGAGGCAGCTGCTTAACCAACTGAGCCACCCAGGCATCCCAGCTGTTTTTGCTATTATTATTTTTTAGTAATTTTGTTAATATCATTCCCAATACCACTGTAAGGACAGAGTTAACACATTATAAGCCTTCTGCATGTGAAGGAAGGCAGAGAAGAAGTATGAGCATGTGAAGACTGGAGATGTCTTAGTCACAGTTCCCAGAAGCAGATCCTGATTTATGTGGCAACACTGTATGAAGGATGCATACCCCGTGGAGACTGGTAAAGGAAAGGGGGATGCAGACAGACATATATTTGAGCCAGGTAAGTCTGTGAGCCTGGGTAGAGATCTCCCAAGGGTAGCTCCCCCTGACCCCGCAGGGACCTGAGCCACACATTCCAACATTTCCTTGACCTGAGCTAGGATGCTAGCTTTCAGGCTCCCCACCATGTTCGTCATCAGCAAAGGGCCATCTTGGGGGGACACTTCCAGCTCTCTGCAAGAAGGGACAAATAGGGGCGCCTGGGTGGCTCAGTTGGTTAAGCGACTGCCTTCGGCTCAGGTCATGATCCCGGAGTCCCGGGTTTGGGGCTCTACATCGGGCTCCCTGCTCGGCGGGAAGCCTGCTTCTCCCTCTCTCACTCTCCCTGCTTGTGTTTCCTCTCTGGCTGTGTTTCTTTC
This sequence comes from Spilogale gracilis, assembly GCA_004023965.1. Lineage (NCBI taxonomy): Eukaryota > Metazoa > Chordata > Mammalia > Carnivora > Mephitidae > Spilogale > Spilogale gracilis. The sequence goes on along the minus strand of PITA01004118.1, from coordinate 113,713 downwards.
TTTCTGTCAAATAAATAAAATCTTTTAAAAAAAGAAAAAAAAGAAGAAGGGACAAATAGCTCCAGTTGTTTGAAAAGAGGTCCCTCTGAAGAATCTCAGGTATGGACAGTTAGAAGCCAAAGCACACTCAGGCCAGGGCAGAGATGCATGGAAACAGCCTTAGGATAGGACTGGGGCAGAGCACAATAGGAGCTGCTCCAGGACAAAAGTGTGGATCTGGAATTCAGAGAGAGTAAACAGGCTTCAACAGATGTGTACGTGTGCATCACAATACCCTATCCTTGCATCTTGCTCTTCTCACTGAATAGTTTGTCTAGGAGTTCAACCCAGAGGACAGACGGCTGCCCTGTCCTCTTTGTAATAGCTTCAGTGTTCACGGAGTGGGTATATTATCATGGAGCTCATTGCCCTCTATTGATGGGTATTTAAGTTGTTTCCAATCTCCTGCTATTACAAAACAAAGCAAAGCAAAGCAAAGCAAAACAAAACAAAACAACAACCCTCCCCCCCAAAATACTACAGTAGATATCCTTGTCCTAGTATCATCTCTACTTATGCAAAGACTCTTGCAGCATAAGTTCCTGGGAGGGAAATTTCAGGGCAAAAGGCAAGTGCATTTAAAAATTTTTGATAGTGGCTGTACCAGTTTACACTCCCACCAGTAATGTATGAGAGTACTTGTCTCCCACACCCACGCCAGCACAGTATTATTGAGGGTTTGGGTCATTGCCAATCTGATACATGAAAAATGGCATTGGGTTGTAGTTTCAATTTGCACTTCTATTTTGAATAACACTAAATATCTTTTCAAAAGTTTAAGAGTTATTTGTGTTTCCTGTTCTGTGGACTGTCTGTTCATATTCTTGCTCATTTCCCTATTGCAGTTTTATTTGTCTTATTGACTTACTGGTACTCTTTACATATTCAGGAAATCCGACATGAGCAACATGACTCAAGCGTGGAAGCAAAAGTGTGTTCATCCCAAAGGCTGCCCTTTGGGGAGTCCCATGGCCTTTCCAGTGTCTGGTTCTACTCTTATTCTTTTGCTTCTCTGAGCTAATTCATATTCTCCTGATACATTCGTTGTTTTGCTTTGCCTTAACTTACCAGAGGGGATTTCAGTGGTTTAAGGAAGATTGACGTATATGCCCTCCCTTACCAGATCAAGGTTCCTGGGAGAAGGTGTGAGTTGGGGTCTCCTTCCTCCTCCAGGACTGTTTGCCTTCTCTGCAGTATGTCTTACTTCCAGGTCCAAGGCAACTAGGGACCCTAGCAAGCATTTGCAGTCTCCTCTGCCCTGTCCTTACCTCTAGGTCATGGGTCCTTCTCTCTTCATTTGGAACATAATAGCACTGATTGATCTAAAGAGAGTCAGCCGGCCCGTGCTTCTGGTTCTGGGAATACAAACAGATCTCCCTTGACAATTACGTCTGGGGACTGTCACATCCCTGGACAGAGACATGGCACAGAGCAGACAGTCTCCCGGTTATGCTCTGAGTTAGGGGCACCCATAGGCCTGGAATGCTCATTCTGGATGGCTGTTGAGTGTTTCTTCATTCTGTCGGCAAACATTCTTGAAGGGCTGGGTGTCGTGGCATGCAGACAAGGCTGCTCAAAGGTGAACACTTAGCCCCATCTGAAATATGGGGACAGGGAGGCCACAGGGAAAGCGTCCCAGTGTAAAGTGGCATTGGTCAGGAGACTGTTCCCTGAGCCACACCAGGGAAGAACAGAAACAACAGTGCCAAATGGATACTAGGCAGTGAGAATGGCATGCAGGAGGCCTTGAAGCCCTAGAGGAGGCCTCTGAGGTGCAGGAAACTGCTGGAAAGCAGCCTTGCTGGACCTGAGAATGGGTGGAGCGTCAGGCTGGATGGGGCTGAATGCCAATGGGATCCAAGTCTCCTAAGGCTTGAGCCCTGGCTGGCTGCGCCATCCATAGCCATGAGCTTATATTCTGAGTATGCCTGGGGACAACTGCAAGCCCCTTCAAAGTTTTACCTGCATGTGTTGTCATGAGGGATGACAGGAAGAGGTGGGACTTGTAGGAACTGCCACTCCTCAGATATCCTCAGAAAGGCTCTTAAAAATTGTAGCAGAAGCTGTCATTGAACCTATCCCAGGCTGCACCCAGGAAGTGCATTCTCAGGAACAGACTGCACCCCTGGGGAGCCTCAGAATGAAGCCTATCATCCCCAGCCCCAGAGCAGCCAATGCCTGGGGAGGGGCAGTCGGTGGCTCAGCACCCCAGCTGGCAGGCCATGGGACTGGGCTGACTCTGGGGGAGTTCTGCAGGGAAGGGAGCCCCAGGGGCCCACAGGGGAGGCCTGCCCACCAAGGCCACCCATTTGGGCTCCTTTCCTTCCCTGTATCACCTCACCACGCACCTATGGGGGTTTTCTGGGTCCCCTTCACACAAGCCACCTGCACTCAGAATCTTGTCTTGGGGTGGGGGACTTAAGGCAGAGCTCTTGCAAGAGACCTAATGCTCCCCTACTCCGGCACCACAGCCATTGGGGGTAATTTGGAATTCCTGCTCTGTAAATTCCACAAGAGACTGGGGTTCCATCCTTACCACTAAACTCACTGCTGAGTGCAAGCCGAGCACCAAGAGTGGGAGGCTCATGAAGAGAAGGCCAGGGAGCCAGAGGGACTGAGGCCAGGGAGAGACCGGGCCAGCTCGCCTGGGCCCAGTGTCCAAAACCTTTTCCCAGGTAACCGGGCCAAAGGTGTCAGCACAGGCCGTTTTGCAGGGCTCCATGCTGTCCACAGTAAATCCAGCCAAACCGGCTGGGGAACCTGTCTGGCTGGGTGCAAGGCCCCTGGGACCCTGATGTACCCATTCAGGGGCAGGGAGCTCAGACAGGGCCATAGAGGCATCCTCCGTCCCAGGCCGCTCCCTGCACAGGGCTCACTCCAGACCTGCCCTAGTGCCACACCCTGGTTCAGTCCTTAGTTCTTCTAAAAACCTGGAAGGGGGGGGTGCCTGGGCAGCTCAGCCAGTTAAGAGTCTGCCTTCAGCTCAGGTCATGACCCTAGAGTCCCAGGATCGAGCCCCACATCAGGCTCCCTGCTCAGCGGGAAGCCTGCTTTTTCCTCTCTCACTCCTCCCCTGCTTGTGTTCCCTCTCTAGCTGTGTTTCTCTCAAATAAATAAATAAAATCTTTAAAAAAAACCAAACAAACCTGGAAGGGACTCAAGAGTCTCATTTTCCCCCCTGAACACTTCCAGTGTTCCATACACAGCCAGGCCAGAGCTGAGGATACAGTGAGAGGCAGTGGGGATCTCCTGCCCAATCTAATGGGGACTTTGGCCTAGTGTGGGGGCCAGGCGAGGAGCCAGTATTTCCAGCCTCAAAGCCCCAAGCTCTGGGCAGGGAACAAGCAGGCAGCTCTGAGGGCCAAGGGCAGAGAGGCAGGTTTAGGGAGTAGATGGGGAAGTTGGCTCAGAGAGGGTGGCCTGCCAAACTTAGTTACTGCAGGGGACGGCAAGTGCAAAGGCCCCGTGGCAGGAAAGAGCAGACATTTTGAAACTTTAGAAGGGAGGCTGGGGCAGGGGTGGGGGGGTGGGGGAGGAGTAATGAGGCAGGAGAGGGAAGCAGGGCCAAGTCAGAGGGCCGGGAAGCCATGGGGGCCCACAGGTGTCATTCTGGATGTGCAGCAAAGCCATCTGTAGAGGTGTTGCAGAGGAAGATGGCCATCACCCAATTCCTGATTCCAATAGACTCCTATGCAGGCAGGACTTGGGAGCTAAAACAGATGAAGATAGAATGGTAGCCGGGCTATACCCCTATTCACCCCCCCCCCCATTGCTGCCCTCTTTACACTTGAGGGAAACGAGTCTCGGGAAGGGGAAGAGGATGGCCTGGGGGTCCCCCAAACAGCTGAGCCCGCAGTACTTCCCACCACCCCACACACCGCGACGTGGCTGCTGGGGCACCATTCCTTGTCCGTGAGAATGTTCAGTTCCTTTGGGAAGGAAGATTGGAAGAGAGGGTGGGAGAAAAATGGAAGGAAGGGAAAGGATTTAACCCAACCTGCCTGGCAGTCCCACATTTGGTGGCACAAGGCCTGGTGACGCTGCCTCAACCCTTGTGTTCTCAAAGGTTTGGGTTTATTAACCTTCTCGTCTCCCTGGTCAGGAAGCAAGGACAGTGAACCGTGGACCAGAATTAAGAGGCAAGTGAAGGAATAAAGTTGGATCACACCTTCCTCTGCTTATCGCCTCCTGACGGCGCCATCTCCACCCACCAGACCCGGTGTGATCTGACCTCGGATCTGACGCCCACTGTGCTGACCTCATCTCTTCCCCTGCTTAACCCCTCTGGTGTTCAGGCTCCTACACTGGAAGGAGAAGTTCCTCAGAGATCTTTCCAGCAAGGAAGAGTAAGCCCAGCCTGCTGGCTCCTCGCCCAGTGCTCGGTCGGCTCCAGCTGGTGCTTCCCACTGAAACCCCATCACCAGCAGCCTCCGATGCTGTGAATAGGGCCTCCAAGGGGCCATGCTCCCTGACGTGGGGCCCAAGTGCTGTGGTTCTCATTCTTCCCTAGGGAATAGGTTGAGAAACCAAGGTCCCTTGCTCTAAAAAAATCGCTCATGATCTAAAGCAAGCCCCTGTCCTTTGTAGCCTCAGTTTCCCCTTCATTGAGCAGGGAGGTGAGAGTCCTGTGTAGCTCTGAGAGCCAGTGATTGGGGGGAGGGCAGAGCAAAGACACATTCCCAGAATCCCCTGGCGTCCTGAGAACGCCCACGCCCCTTGTCCCAGCAATCCTGAGAAAGGCCAGGCTGATAAGGCTGTGGGTGGCCAGATGACAACATTCTTGGGACTCAGATGAAATGGGAGGGGCCCACCCATTCAGTTGCACATAATTCGGGGCAACGGGGGGCAGCAGCCTTGTGGGCCACAGGCAGCCAGCGTGCCTGCCCTTCCCTGCATCCCAGCATTTCAGGGTTGCCACGGAACCCCGGGCCACAGCAGGGAGCCACACAGTCATCTTGCAAGGTTTCCAGGAAAGAATGCCAGTCCTGTGGGAGGGGACTGGGTCTGCCCTCCCTACCACCCCCATCTTGGCTCCCTCCGAGGCTCATTCCTGAGACACACTCCTGTACCCTCTCCCAGGCGGCAGGGTGGGGCAGGGGCCGGGGAGGGTGGTGGCAGCACGGCCCTTGTTTTAGCCTGGAATGAGCAAGACCACTCTCCCCCTCACCACCTGCAGCCCATGGGAGAGTCTGAACTCCCCTCTCCTCTAGGCCCAGCGCTGCATTTTAGCCACCACACCTAAAATTCCACCATCAAGGATCAGTTCTTGACAAGGCATCACCTTGGGTGAAAAATGTCAATTTCTCTGTTGTGAAATGTAAACGGGAGGAAGCACGGACAGCTTTGTTTCAATACATGGCTACAAAAGCCCATAGAAAGCCTCTATAAGAAAGAGGAACCGGGACACGGCCCTGCGGGCTACCTTCATGGATTAGGGGAGGAGGGACCCCACCATCAGCTAAGCTGGGAGTCCCGGGCTTTGGTCTTGCTGCTGGTGCTGTGAGTTCTATGCCCAGGGCATAGAATAAACCTGAGCCCTGATCGTGTCCTCACTAGCCGTGGGACCTTGGCCTGGGCTTTGCCTCTGTGATGACTATTTTTCAGATAGTGTTGGTCATAGTCCTCCTCTCTATTGGGGGGAAGCAATGAACATAATGCCCAGAGCCAGTGCCTGGCATACACTCAGTGCTCAATAAAGAGTAGTGATGCATCAAATCACACCGAGAGCCACACACAAATTTGACCTTTGAGCCCTATTACCTTAGGGCGTGCCACCAGACTCTCTCTCTAATGGGCGGGGATCCTGGGGTGCCCATTCTTAGTGGTTGGCAGTGGGGTGACCACCTCAAGAGGGAGTCAGCTCCCTAGCAGTGCAGGAGGCTGGTTACAAAAGCCTGGCTGGAATGAGACTTTGGCTGGAGAGAGAGGAGGGCTATGGTGACTGGGAACCTAGGCAGGGCCTCGGGAGCCCAGCGGGCCCCTTCCCACGGCAGCCTAGCTCGCTTCCCTCAAGGGATAGTTCACACTTTCTCTGAGCACTGAACCTGGACCAGGCAGTGCTGGGAACGCAGCAGATGTGGTCCCCATCCCTGGGACATTGGGGTCAGCAGGGAAGCAGGAATTTGGGCGAGGAGGCTTGGGAACACTTCTTTTTTTTTTTTTTTTTTTTTTAAGATGTTATTTATTTGACAGAGAGAAACACAGCCAGAGAGGGAACACAAGCAGAGGGAGCGAGAGAGGGAGAAGCAGGCTTCCCGCCGAGCAGGGAGCCCGATGTGGGACTCGATCCCGCGTCTCCGGGATCATGACCTGAGCCGAAGTCAGTCGCCCAACCAACTGAGCCACCCAGGCGCCCCAACTTTTTCTTTTTCCTTAATATTCAACACATCTTTTCCTTTCCGATGTCAGCAACTGCTGTCTCCCTTCAACGGCTAGAGACTCATTCTCTGTCCCTTCCAGTATACATTTTTGAAATATATGGATTAGCATTAAAAAATGATGAAATCTTTCAGATATTCAGAAAAGTATAAAGAAACATAACAGAGGGTTCCTGGATGGCTCAGTTGGTTGTGTCTGCCTTCAGATCAGGTCGTGATCCTGGGGTCCTGGGATCGTGCCCCGCATTGGGATCCCTGCTCAGCGAGGAGTCTGCTTCTCCCTGTCTTTCTGCTTGCTGCTCCCCCAGCTCGTGCTTGCTCTCTCTCTCTCTCAAATAAAATCTTTAGAGAAAAAGAACAACAGACACTCATGCTTTCAGCCCTCAGAATTAACAAATGTAAACATTTTGCCATACTTCAAATCCTCTCTGTAAGATAAGATCTGGGGTGCCTGGCTGGTTATGTTGGTAGAACATGTGGCTCTTGATCTCGGGGTCCTGAGTTCAAGCCCCTGGGTGTAGAGTTTACTTAAATACATAGATTAAAAAAATAAAAATAAAATTGGATTACACATCAACAGATGAATGGGTAAATAAAATGTGGTATACCCATATAAGGAAATATTATTTGGTTTTAAAAAGTAATGAAAAAGTGCTACATACCACAACATGGATGACTGCAGAAGACATTACACTCAGTGAAGGAAGCCAGTCACAAAAAATCACAGGAGTCCACATGTATGAAATGTTGTAGGAGTCCACATGTATGAAATGTCCAGAAGAGGCAGAGAGTAGAGTTAGGGATTGTCAGGGTGGCAGCAGGGGCACCTGATGAGGTGTGGCTCCTTCGTGGGTACCGGGTGTCCTGTTGGGATGAAGAAAGTGCTCTAAATTGAGATTGTGGTGAGAATTGCACAAGCCTATGTGACAGAATAAAAAGCACTGAATTGTACACTGTATTTTTTTTTTAAGATTTAAGAGAGAGAAAGCATGAGTGGGGAGTAGAGAGAGAGGAAGAAGCAGACTTCTGAGCGGTGAACCGGACATGGGGCTCAATCCCAGGACCCTGGATCACGATCTGACTCAAAGGCAGATGCTTAACCGACTGAGCCACCAAGGCGCCCCTAAATTGTACAATTTAAATCGGTGAATTTGGGGATATGTGTTTTATATCTCACTAATGATGTATATTAGTTTGTAAGGACTGCTGTAACAAAGCCACTCAGGTGGGGGACCTTGACAGAAATTTACTGTGTCACTGTCCTGGAGGCCAGAAGTCCAGTGACAGTGACACCAGGGCTATGAGGGAAGGACCTGTTCCAGGCCCCTCTCCTTGGCGTGCAGGTGACTCTCTGCCCTCCATGTTTGCCTGTCTCTGTGTCTACATTTCCCCTTTATGTAAGCACTCCAGTGATGTTGGAGACGGCTCGCCCAAACAACCTCACTGTGACTCGATTGCCTCTGTGAAGACCCCATCTCCAAATAAAGAGACATCATTATTGTTCTTGTCGCTATAAGCTATTGACATGGAGTTTGGGAAGGTGCACAGCAATAAGGACAGACTTGAGGCTCCCTGACCGTGGAATCCAGATGTGCAGCATCCCCCAGCCCTCCACCAAGGCTCTGCCACCCACCCCAGATACTTGATTGAAAACCATCCTGTGCCTCGTGGTCCCAACACCAATATCTAGAAGAGTCCGGCTAGCCCTGCAAAGGGCCCTCAACTCCCTGGAGGCCACAGAAACAGAACACAGGTAGAGGGGCAAGGGAGAAAAATCAAAACCCAGCCTCAGAGACCATCGGGAAATGCCACTTGGCCAGAGCTTTTCAGCTGGCAGAAAGCAGGGGCCTGAGCCCTATGGGGACCGAGCTGGGTGTCTTGGGTGCTCAAGGCAGGGGAGGGCAACAGGGGTACCCGAGCTACCTTCTTCTCTAAGAGGTACCGTAGACGAGTGGTCCTGCTGAAAGCTAGCCCTGTTCCCTACATGGCTGAAGCCATCGACAAGCTCAGGACTGGGGAGGGCAGTCAGGTCATGACCAAGGTTACAGCAAGATTCCCTGCTCTCTGTAGGACCTTCCTGAAGGGGAGAAGGCTTCATGGCCAGCTGTTCTGGAGGGCAGCCGGACCCAACCCTCCCAGCCAGGGGCTGTCCTTACTCCCTCTGCTTCCCCCTCCACGTGGCCAATGGCCAGCTCTCTCAGGTGGGCTTCCTGAAAAGCGGACTCTGAGACGAGGATTTGAGGACAAGTCGTTTTGTAGGGAGGTGGTCCCGGAAAGTACCAGTGGGAGGGTGAGGAGGGAGAGGAGGTAGATTGGGGAGGGAGGGTGGCTAACACCATGCACATGCCGCCAGTGAGTAGACTCCCCCTGCCCCCGGGGTCCCTGAACAGCTGTGGCATACCCCAGTTCTTCCACCACGAGATACAGAAGCTGGGGACTCACTCACTCACTCACTCACCTCTCATTGGGATAAACTCCCAGAACTTCCATCTGCCCTCTCATGGTGACAGGCATGCAGGGCTGGGGACAGGGACTGCCCGAGCTGCTGAACGTGAGTCCCCACCCAAGTGTTTATCGGCTGTGCAACGTTGAGCGAGTCACGATCCCTGGGCGAAGGAACCAGAATGTCAACTCATGACAGAAAGGGCTATGTCTATTGTTTCCTGCTGTTTCTGCACAGCCCGGCCCAGCATCTGGCACATGGAGCACTTGGTAAATATTTGTGGAATAAATGTCTCAAGACTTGTGATATAAATCCTTCATTATTGATAATAGCTACCAATGATTGAATACTTCCTTGGGGCCAGGCATGGCACTCAGGGCTTTATGCCCCATTTTGGTGCCTCTCTCCAGGGGAACTCCACTGTTAGGGCAGTAGTAGTTTCCTCATATTGGGAGATGATGGCTCAGTGAGGCAGGAAAGGGGCCTAACTGCAGCCGCCCAGCTCAGAAGGAACAGCAAGATTTAAGCTAGCCTCCGAAGCCCATACTGTTTTTTCATAGTCATTCACCTTTTAGAACATTTATGTCCTATAACTTCCATACCACCAAGTCCATAAATCAAGGGCATACAGCTCACTGAACACATGCACGCACTTGTGTGACTACTGCCTGCACCAACCCCCAGAGCACGTCCAGCAGCCCCCCACCCCCGCCCCGCCGCGCAACACCCTCATCCACCAGAGGCAGAGGTTGGTCTTGTCACTTGTTTCTTCTGGAAGTTCTCGCAGATGGATCCCTACAGTATGTCATCTTCGGTGTCCGGCTCCTTGCCCTCACCTTGTCTCTGAACTTCCTGCTGCACTTACCATTTATTTTTTTTAATGTTGAGTGTGGATGGGTGTGTGAATATACCATGGTATGACTAACCCCATTCCCGTCTCCAGTTCCTGGCTATTACAAATAAAGCCACGGTGAACATTTTTGTACCTTTCTGTTGGTGGACTTAAGTGCCCATTTCTGTTGGGTTGATGGCCAGGAATGGTATGATCCCATCTCTGGGCACTCCTCTGTTTAGCGGTGGATGTTCTACTGAACGGTTTTTCCAAGTGCTTGCAACCAGACTGAATTTCTCGCCAGCATGGTGCATTGTGTCCTGTGGTCCTTCCAGGCCAGGACCTGTGGAAGGTGATTTTGATGTGGTCTCTTACATGCAAGGAACTTATAATTGAGCAGAAGAGATGAGGGTCCCACACCAATGACCACTATGCAAATTAGACTCTAAGGGCCAAAGGTGCCCTTCACTAGCCCATAATATTTTATAGTTTGCATTTAGAGCTTCATTTCTCTCTTATAACAAACAGCCTGCTGGGGTTTGGGGGGTAGGTATCATGACCCCCCTCCCTTTGCAGATGGAGAAATGAGACCTGTCCAAGGGTATAGGCAAGAGTGGAAAAATCTCAGGTTCTCTGAGCTCATTCATGTAGTTCCAGAGTGAGACCTGGTGTCCCTCATACTTCTGAGACTGTTTGGGTTCTGCGGAAGAGCAAAGAGGGTCTCAGGGCACCTGGGTGGCTCAGTCAGTTGGGCATCTGACTTTTGATTTCAGCTCAGATTGTGATTTCAGGGTCGTGAAATGGAGCTCTGCATCGGCTCCGTGCTCTGTGTGGAGTCTGAGATTCTCTCTCTCCCTCTTCCTCTGTCCCTCCCCCTGCTCGTGCTCATGCTCTCTCGCTCTCTCTCAGTAAAAGAGTCCCACATCGGGCTCCCTGCTCGGCGGGAAGCCTGCTTCTCCCTCTCTCACTCCCCCTGCTTGTGTTCCCTCTCTGGCTATGTTTCTCTCTGTCAAATAAATAAATTAAAAAAAAATAAAATAAATAAGATAAAAATCTAAAAAAGAGAGAGAGAGCAAGGAAGGTCTAGGGCTGCACTGGGTGTGAGTCCTGGCTCTCCTGCTCACCGTGAACTTGGGCAAGTTGCCAAGGCCTCAGTTTCCCCACCTGCAAAATGGGGGTGATGACAACTTACTCCTCAGAGAGTTGTGGGGGGATTAAATGAGGATTAAATGAGTTAGTGCTAGAACGGTTCCAGCATTGGGTGCTCTAGATGTTATTTTTATAATTTGTATTGCTTTTCTGCTCTCTCATTAAAAAAGTCTTACTTGTGTGTGCAGTTAAAAGGTCAGATAGTGACGGGGACTCTGGTCCTCAGTCCTGGAGGGGCTCAGATGTCCTTTCCCCAGCCTCCCTCTCAGCCTGGACAATTCCACCTCCAGGTGGGGCCAGTCAGGAAGGAATCCTGGTGATTCACTCACAGTTAGCCCCATTCCTTGGAGGGGCTGCCCATATCCACCTAGCTGCTTGAAGCCCAGGGCACGGCCAAGTGCACGCAGGGGGGCGGTTCTGCCTGCCCTGTGATGGTGGAGCCACGCGCATGCCCCAGGCCCCTTGCCTGAGCTGTGTGACTCTGGCTTGCTGGTTCCGCCACTGAGCACCCCAGCAAGTGCCCTTGAGCGGTGGTCTTTGCTGAGGACTTTAGGTGGCGGTGAAGGAGCAGGGAGGCCTGGGAGGTCTTGGTGGGAGCTGTCACGTGGAAAAGGGAGCATGCCCGCTGCCTCACGCAGCCTCGGGCCCTCCTGCGCCCTCGCCAGGCCTCTGGAGCGCAGGACGCTGCAACTTGCACAAGGGTCCTTACTTCTGCCAGCTTCGGGCTCTGGATCAGCCAACAGGAGTGCAGACTCCAGCCTCCAAGAGCCTGTGTGGCACACGGCAAGCTCTGTAGAAATAGTGGCTGCCAGGGGATGTTCCCCGGGCCTCCCATTCATTCTGCAAGCCTTGCAGGAGCCTCTACCATGCGCCAGGCATGGTTTTGGACTTAAGGTCCGGAAGGAGATGAGATCAACAAGAGCTCTGCCCTTATGGAGTGGACATTCTAGCACAGGAGACAGAGCAACGAAACTTCAGAGTGACAATGCCCATTCGTAGAAATGGGGTCCTGGGGGAAGAACACTCCAGCAGAGAGGACAAGTGCAACGATCCTTAGGAAGAATGAACTTTGAGCATTAGAGGAGCAGATCACTCTAGGGAGTGAAGTCCCCATGTCATTCTTACGGTCTTGGGGGTCCCCTCCACTAGTAATGCACAGCTAGGCCATCAGCTTTTTTAGAAATGAAGCTATTCCTAACATCAAACCCAAGTCCCTCCTAGCGCAGCTAAAGCCTAAGCCATCTCTTTTAGGGTCCCCTGGAACCAGAGCAAACTGGTTCCTCCTGCCTCCTCCTCACCAGCTCCAAGATAACCATCATGGTGGGGAAAGTTAATGAAATACCAATGACCTAAAGTATCTTCCCACAAACCCAAGGCAACAGATGGGCCTATCTTATCAGGCCCAGGACGCAGGGAGAGGGACAAAATGCTGGAAAAGTGAGTGGGCCTGGGGCACTGAGTAAAGTGTGGGGAACCGGTCTGAGAGCTCCATACAGGGACTGGAGACTGTGAGGGAGGGGAAACAGGTGGGTGGTACTAATGAGGTGTTCAAATCAGTGCCCCATAACCAAGAGGAGAGAAGAAAAGGGAGCTTGGGAATCAGGCAGATCTTAGCTTCAGGTACGGCTAGGTCCAGCACTCTAAATTTTGGGTAATGGCTGATGGCTCTCCTCTTCTCCCCTTATCACTTATCACCAAAGTGCAGTCACCTTCCTCTCTGGGACATGATGGCATTCTGCTTAGGTCTCCCTCCTTCCATTCTTTCCACCCCTGCCCCATGAGTCCATTTTCTGTACATTTTAAAAAACCACATCACTCCCCTGCTTAAACCCCTCCCTGTGGCATCTTGAGGCCCTTAAAATAAAACAGGAACTCCTTATCAAGGCCCCAAAGGCCCCTGTTAACCCCCCAACCCTGTCTCACTGTCCTCTCTCCTCACTGTTCTTCTGTCCCTTGAACACACCATGGTCATCTGTACATCGCAGACTTTGCACCTGCTGTCTTCTCCCAGCACATTGTTGTACGGCCTCCTTCTCAACAGGACAGCTCAGACGTCACTATCCTCACCCTCCAACCCCACAGCCCTTCTATTCACTCTCTAGATCAGCACTGCCTGGTAGGATTGTCTTCAGTGATGGAAATGTCCTCTCCCTGTGGCCCAGCACCATAGCTCCCAACCCCATGTGTCTGATGAGCCCCTGAAATGTGGCTACCGAAGTTGATGAATTTTTTTTAAAGATTTTATTTATTTATTTGACAGAGAGAAACAGAGCTAGAGAGGGAACACAAGCAGAGGGACTGAGAGAGGGAGAAGCGGGCTTCCTGCAGAGCAGGAATCCGGATGTGGGACTCGATCCCAGGTATCCAGCATCATGACCTGAGCTGAAAGCAGTCGCTTAACCAACTGAGCCACCCAGGAGCCTCTGAATTTTTAATTTTACTTAATTGAAACTTGAATGTGGCTAGTGTTTACCATACCAGACAGAGCGATTCTGACACAAAGCCTACTTTTATTTCCTTTCCTTTAGCATGAGTTGACATTATCTTTTTTGTTTATTGTCTGCCTCTAGAGTATAAACTCCAGGAGGGTAAGGACTGTGTCTGCCTTGTCCATTGTTGTGTCTCTGGGGCTCAGAATTGGGTCTGGCTATAGTTGGTGCTCAACATATACTTTGTGAATGAATGAATGAATGAATGAATGAATGAATGAATGAATCCTACAGCCTGTAGATTCTGGAGCTACCCAGTTCTCTGAAGGTGCTGCTAGTTCTGCCTAGGACTTGCTGCATGACCTCAGGTCAGGATCTTGCCTTCTTTGGGCTCAGTCTTCATCTATAAACAAGGGATCAGACTAATGGGTCTCCAAGGGCCCCGCTGCCTTAAGGCTCTGAGGCTTCTTACTTCTTTTACTCTGCCCACGCTGCCTCCTTGGTTCCCCACTCCTCCCCCCAACCTCCCTAACTCCATCACTGGGAGGATGACCAGACAGGCTCCTGTATCAGGAGCCTATGTTTGGGGAGTGATCAAGTCAGGCTGGGCTATACTCATCTCCTATAAACAAATGGCCTTCAGGCAGTACCTGTGGGAGATGATGAGGTGGTAGCAGGCTATGGGGGCTGTGTCCTGGATCAAAGACTCTGGAAGGCAAAGGGCAAGGGAGAAGCCAGGCCAGAGCAGGCTGGCGGCTGCCTTGTGGGTGCACACCAGGAGTGGACCCTGGGGTCCCCCATGCCTGGGCCCTGCAGCTGGTCCACCCTTGCCCTTCTCACCCTGTGATTGGGACTCAGGGGTTGGCAGGGCGTGCTCAGACCCTACGTGCTTCCTATGGCAACTTTTAAGAACCAGGCACAGGGAATTGAGAAACTAGTGCTGATTATGAGTGACTCAAATCCTGACCCCTACCCTCCAACATCCCGCACTCACATGTACTCACACACACGTGCATGTGTATGTATCCTCAGCCAAAAAACAACACATGGCTACAGATGCACATGGTACAGCTACTCACAAACACACAGAAACCTGGGGCCTCACACGCTCACAGCAGATGCAAAGATGGGAGCATCTGTGCAACACACAGGTAGCCAGGGACCCCATCAATACCACGGCCATGTCTACATATGCCTCCAAACAGAGTCAGTCTCACCTGGATACGCATGGACACGGAGGCCCAAGGACACGCTATAGCCGTGACACACGCACACCCCCGCACACCCACAGAGCCGCTGCCCACGTGGTGACCTGGTGAACCCGAAGGCCAGAACCCAGGCACGCAGGCCCTGAGCAAACCTCCACCCCTTGGCCTGGCCACACGCAGGCCTGCAGGCTGGACGAGCCGCAGCCTCTCCCCACCCTGGCCAGCTGGCTGGTCTCCCAGCCCTGGTGCAGATGGTGAGACCCAGGCGGGGGCTGTCCAGCCGGTGGCTTGTGTTGCCTGCCTCTTCTCCTTGGCCAGGTGACCCTGCAAGACTCTTTCCCACAGCTGAGTGGGACATTTGTGCCACAACCTGGATGTTAGTTTCTTTGGAAAACAAGAGGATCCGTCAAGACCCGTTTGTTCCAAGTCCTGTAGGACGACGAACTGGCTGGGGCCACAAAACCACTGTCCATTTTAGAAGGACGGCGGCCATTCCAGCTCGCCCAAATCACTGCGGTCCTTACTTGCCTGGGCCCTGCAAGCTGCAGCCTTGGAAGTATATGCTTCCAGACTTCTGTTTTCCTGCCTGTGTGCCTACATGCTTGTGTGCCCACTCATGTATATACTTGAGTTAGCAATTTTTTTTTTCAAAAAATGGGCTCATTTGGCAGAAACTGAATGAGACTGTACACAGACTTCCCCTTAACATACCATAAATTCATTTCAGTGCTAATAAATATTTACATTCTGGCTTTTTAAGAAAATAATATTAAATTTTTAATGATTTTAGATTTACAGTGAAGAGCAACAGTGTTCCTATATACTCTCCATCTAGCTTTGCCTCATGTGAACATCTTATTTATATAACCGCAGCCCATTCGCCAAAATGGAGAAATTAACATTAGTAAAATATTATCAGCTACAGTAGGGGCTTTGTTCCGATTTTGCCAATTCTTCCATGAAGGTCCTTTTCCTGTCCTAGGACCCCATTCAGGTTCCAGATGACATTTGGTCGAAGTCATTTCTTTCAGCTCCTCTGGTGTGTAACAGTGAGTCTTGCCTCGTTTTTCATGACCTTGACAGTTTTGAAGAGCCCTGCTTGGGCATTTTGTAGAATATCCCTCAATTTGGGCTTGTCTGTTGTTTTGCTTATGATGAGACTAGAGTTAGTTTTTGTGAGACAAGAGCACAGAGGCGAGGTGCCTTTGCATCAGATCGGGAATAGCCGATATCCATATGATTTATCACCACTAATGTCAAGGACCTGGATTGTTCCAGTGTCAAGCACTGTTCTCTCCCTTCTGGACTCCATTCTGTGGGCGTCAATCATGAACTTTTCGCCACACTCAGGGTAGGGGACAAAGTTCCACCCATTGAAGGGGGAGTAGCCACATTTTTACAACCTGATCAACCTGATCTTTTTTTTTTAAGGTTTTATTTATTTATTTGACAGAGAGAGACACGGCAAAAGAGGGAACACAAGCAGGGGAAGTGGGAGAGGGAGAAGCAGGCTTCCCACCGAGCAAGGAGCCCGATGTGGGGCTCAATTCCAGGATCCTGGGATCATGACCTGAGCGGAAGGCAGACGCTTACTGACTGAGCCACCCAGGCGCCCCTACGACCAATTTTAAATGACAGGACATTTCATTTTATGGATCTGCCATCATTTACTTGGCCAGTACCCTAATGTCATATATTTCTGTTGCTTTCGGTTTTTCCTTCAATCAGCAAAGCTACAAATGACGACACTGTGGCTCAACCTCAGACGCAACGAACATTTTCCACGCAAGCTCTCCATGACAGCCACTGTCACTCAGGTGGACACTTTCTCTGTAACTCTTTCATTTTGTTTTCTTGGGAGAAATTAACGGGTTGGCATTGCTGGGCCAAAAGATAAGCATATTTTTAAGGCTTTTGATAAGTATCCCTAAACAAACCTCCAGGAAAAGTTGTACCAGTCTACTGTCTGGATTGACATTTTTTCTTTTTCAAAGTTTTTTTCTTATTATTACAAAAAGAAGTCA
This sequence comes from Spilogale gracilis, assembly GCA_004023965.1. NCBI lineage: Eukaryota > Metazoa > Chordata > Mammalia > Carnivora > Mephitidae > Spilogale > Spilogale gracilis. The sequence continues at coordinate 97,212 of PITA01004118.1, read as the reverse complement.
TGTTTTTATGAGCTAACTGGAAATTACTTACTGAACGGTAGGTGATATTAAAGAATTATTGGTTTAGGGGATTTTTTTGTTTTTCATTTTTTTAGGTGTGATAATAGTATTGTGGCTACTTTTTAAAAATAGTCTTACCTTTAGAGGCACGTATTGAAGTACTTATGGAAGAAATGATATGAGTTGGGGATTTGCTTCAATACAACATAGGAGGTGAGGAGTGAATGGAATTTACCTGAAATGGGACTTGTCTTCATTGATTGTTGAAGCTGGTAGGCCGGCCTTCAATATATGACTCTCTATATACTAGTGAAAAGCCAAAAGTTTGTTTCAAAGTTTTTACATTTTACCAAACACAGTGATAGCTTTTATCTCACAAGGTTAACTTCAAGAGTCAGGTGTATGTGCCTCTGGACCTTTTCTACATTGCAGACATATATATCCTTGAAACAGGAATGAGCTACCACTACATACGCCATCTTCCCACTAGCACTTAAACTTCATCGTATTTTGCAGACGGTTGGCAACTTCAAAACTCTCTCATTCCTTAATAGCTTGGTGGCACTTCCCTGTATCAAAGAACCTTAATTTATTTATCTGATCCTTTAATGGTGGATAGCTGGCACATCGCCAATCTTCCGCCCTTAAGAACAATGATACATGAACATCCTTGTACAGACTATATCTTTGTGTATCTATTTGAGTAAATCTATAGGCTATCTTTCTAGAAGGGGATCATTAGGTCAAAGGGTGTGCATATTTAAAATTCTAATAGAATGACTAAATTTCCCTGGCGGTGGACTTTGTAGGCCCAGTGTCTGACGGTCTCTCCCAGTACATAACTGAAGACTGTTGTTATTGGGTGCCCGAAACAGAGAAGCAACAAAGAGTCACAGCCAGAAGGGTCTCCAAGATCTTCCGATCTCACTTCCAAGGTCGCCCCCTGAGTCTCCTCATGGGTAAACTGGGAATAATATGAATCCCACGTGGCAATCAGGGAAGAGCCAGGAGGCTTTTCTTAAAGCTGCATTTGTACCATTTTAATTCAACTGTATGTTCATTTGGGGTGGCTTTGGAGAGACTGATGGAGGATGGGGCAAGGGTACAAGTCCCCCACCAGGCACCATTTGGCATTGCCAGAACTAACTTCAAACAGTGATAGTTGGGTCTAATGCGGTGATATGTGGTAGATTTCAGTACCCAGCACAGAGCCCGGCACACTGTTAGGGTTCCAGTGACAAATCCCGTAAGAGCTACATAATGATGGACAGGGGCTAGACTAAGATCTGGAAGACTGACTCTTTTGAGAGACCAGCCAGGACAGGGGTGCTCAAACACCAGGGCAAGAGGGGAGCCAAGAGAGACAGACACATCTGGTGTACCATCAGGTACTGTAAATACAGTTTTCTTGGAATGGAAAACCTCATTTAAGTCCTGTCTGTGAATGCCTCCATGTGACAATGATAGAGCTGTGCAGTTCCAACAGAGACTGTGTAGCCTGCAAAGCCTAAGACAGTCGTTATCTGGTTCTTTTTTTTTTTTTTTTTTCGTTATCTGGTTCTTTACAGAAAAAAATTGCCGACCCAGCATAGCGGTTATAGGCATAATAAAAATGCTGATGGTTTTTAAGCCCTTACTGTGTCTCAAGCATCATTCTGAACACATCACATACCTTAATTTTTTCAGTCCTCATAGTAACCCTATGAAGTAGACACTATTTGTGGTAGCGAGTCTCAAAGATGGCCCCAGTGAACCACATCTCCTGGGATTCCCGCCCTTGTGTGGTTTCCTCCCACAAGTCTGGGGCAGTCTTGTGCTGACTAATAGGACACAGACGTGATGGTGTACCACTGCCAGGGCAAGTCTTCAAGATGACTGGGAGCTTCTACTTCTTTCCTCTTGTAACACTTTGGGGGACCCAGGGATGGCACTGAAGAGACATGGGGAAATGCCGTGGGGAAGAGGGGAGGCTCGGACACTGAAAGAGTCGGGAGTGGCCCAGATTGTCTGGTTTGGGGGTTACACTCAAGCCTCCAGAGGACCCAGCCCAGTCACCATCTGATTGCACTTGCATGAAACAGCCCCCAGGGAAGACCCACAGAACTGCTTGCTGAGCCCAGGGAGCCCACAGAACTGTGAGAGCCGATAAAATGGTTAAGCCACTAGTTCTGTGTGTGTGTATAGGGGGGTGGGGGGAGGTCAGTGCAGCAACACTCACTGGAGACATGGCCTCTGCTGGGACTAACCCAGGTCTGTCTGAGTGCAAAGTCTTTTCCTCTCCACTGTGCCCCTGTATGGACACTGGGATCCGCCCCTTCCTCCCCAGATGCTGATTAAATCAGAATATTTGGGAATGAAAGCTCAGAGTAGGTATTTTTTAAATCCTGCAGGATCTGAGAAATGTGGCACTACTGCCATTTTCAAAACTTGCCTAGGGGCGCCTGGGTGGCTCAGTTGGTTGGGCGACTGCCTTCAGCTCAGGTCATGATTCCGGAGACCAGGGATCGAGTCCCACATCGGGCTCTCTGCTCAGCGGGAAGCCTGCTTCTCCCTCTCTCACCTCCCCTGTTTGTGTTCCCTCTCTAGCTGTGTTTCTCTCTGTCAAAAAACTAAAATCTTAAAAAAAAAAAAAGCAGAAAAACCCAAAAACTTGCCTAAAGAAAAGAAAGGCCTGGCACACTTGTTTATAAAACAGATTCCTGAACTCCAATGGATACACTGATTCAGAATTTCCATGGGAGGGCCCTGGTAAGCGGCAGAGCTCAAGGTGTTCCCCCAGGTAAATCTTATTATCAACATTAGGAGAAAAAGGGAGAGAGGAGAGCTAGCTCCCAGGCTGGAAGGAGTTAAATGTGTCATTTAACACAGCTACCCCTTCTTGGAGGTCCCCAGCAGAAATGAGTAGCTGCATCTGCCAAAAGGCACACATGAGGATGTCCCTGAAAACTTCCTTCATAATGTCCCCAACTGGAAAGCTCCCCAGGGGCCATCCAGGGGAGCATGACTGGATGGACGGAAGCAGAGCCACACCATGGACCACGGGGTACTGGTGAGAAAGCCTGGAATGTTGACAAATACCACAACACCGGTCACCTCCCAGACCTCCTGCTGAGTGTGAAAAGCCAGACACAGACAGTGCAGTTTCTATCTGTATTCAGTTCAAGGACAGACCAGACTGACCTGTGGTAATAGAGATCCAGTAGAGAGTACTCTGTGTTTGTGTCTGTATGTGGGAGGGAGGTTCTAGAGCTTGATGGGGGAGAAGATACGTGCGTGTGTGTGTTCTGCTCCCTCCTAGGATGCCGTGCACATAGCCGGACTTATCTGCCTTTGGGGCCCCCTCGAGAGTCCTCTTCTTGCTTGCTCCTTTGGTCATTGCTTCTTTCAGATATATATTACACACTGAGATGTATACAATAAAGTGAGCAAATCTCAAGTGTACAGCCCAATGAATGCTTACACATTTACACTGAGTAATTGGCCTTGTGCAAAGTGCTCTTCCAGGCTCCTGGAAATGGAAGTCAAGGCTATATAAGACACAGATCCTATTGGCGTGGGTTTTATAATCTGGGGTGGAATATATGACAACACAAGACAGCAGAGTAAGTTTTCATTCATTCACTCAGCATGTGCTTTGTGAGCACCTACTATGTGCCAGGCACTGAAGTTAGCCCAGGAAATGTGGCAGTGCCCAAGATCCGGCCCTGTCCTCACTATGCTCAGAGTCTAGTCATCGAGTTTTGGAGTGCAGCACAATGAATGGTTAAATACACTTAATCCAACTCTTAAATATTTTCAAATTCATTCTGCTCTTCTCCCACGGACTCTGGTCTCGTTCAGGCCCCTACTGTTTCTACTGTTTGGGCTTAGAGTAGTCTCCTGGCCCACTGTGTATGTAGTCCTCCACCTCTGACAGCCCCTATTTAAGTGCTCAATCTAAAAATTTCAGTTAATGGTTCCCTGTGTTAATGGTGTCAACCTGTGTGGGCTTGAATCTTCCTTGAGAGGGTCTACATTGTGACCACAGCCAGCTTCTTTAAATACCCTGAGCCTCATGTGTGCTTTCTGTAAAATGGCGATAAAATAATAATAACAATAAACAAAACACTACCACCACTACCACCTACCTTCCTGAGGAGGTTGAGCTTTAATCTGTCATAATAGATGTTCACAGAGCAGGTGCTAAACCTTCACTCTAACTGCTTGCTACTCCTGCTTCCCCGCACGTCCTAGTAATTTCGAGGTGCTTCTATGCATGGACACACCCTTTGCTTTCAGGCCCAGGGCTCACGGTGCTTCTTCTGTGCAGAATGCCTTCCCTCTACCTTCTCCTGGCTGGGTTTTACTCAGCTCAGGACACAGCTCCGGCACTGCCTCCTCCAAGTAGCCCTCCCATAAGCTGCATATGAAGCCAAGTGCCCTTGTCTGGAACCCCATAACACCCTGGATTGAATTTGTCTGTTTACCTCCTGTTTCTATTTGTCTCCACCTGCTCAAGTGTGAGCTCCTTCCGGGCAGGCTGGAATCAAAGGCTTCTTTATGCCCCCAGCTGTGGACCCTTCCTGACCAGGGCAGGTGCCAGATGTGTCTGTGGACTTGAGCAGATCATGCCAAGCGTTTTCTTAAGGCATGTATGTAGCCTTTGAGTTGGCCTTGAGATATGGATAGGACTTGAAAAACTTATTTTAATACAAAGTGTACATGCACACAATACCAAATCCAAGAGGAACAAAAAGGCTTACAGTGAAAATGAAAAGTAGGTCACCTCTCAACCACCCAGCACCCCTCCCCAGAGGCCATCGTTGGTATCAGTTTCTGAGTACTCTGTGCTGGCAAGAATGGTCTGTCTCCTCCACTACACACACACTTTTTTATTTTGCAAAATTCTAAACCAACAGAAAAGTTACAACAACAGTGTGATAAACACTCTTTGCCTAGATTTACCAATTAACATTTGGCCACATCATGCAAAATATTTCACAAGCATTATATCATGTAATGCTCACAACAACCATATAATCATGCCAATTTTGTAGATGAGGTAACTGAGGCAGCAGGCAGGTGAAGGGACTTGCCCAAGGCCAAAGAGCTAGCAGGGGTGGAGCTGGGCTTCCCCCTTAGGCTGCCACAGGACTTTGATCCACCTTCCTTCAGCTTGCTTTGGAGGAAAGCATTTTCTCACACTAAGTTGAAATCCACCTCCCTGGGATATTCACCAGATGATCAGTGGAAAAGTACACAGCTCTGGAAGCATTTGGTCCTTCTACTAAAACCTTCCCATTCCCTAAGCAACAGCTGCTGTCACTGCTCTTAGCACATGCTTCAATGTCACCTCCTCTGTGAGGGCTGAGTTAGCTCACCCCACTGTTTAAAAACTCCAGTGGTCTACTCCTGGCTGCCAGCAGAATGACATTTACACTCCAGAGCTTGGAATCAAAGGCCCTGGGTGATTCGGCCCCTTGAATCCCTTTAGCCTCCTCTGTCCTGCTGCTTCTTCCTCTAACCTCCACCTCCAGCGGCTCTCAATCTGTCACCTTCTGCTTAGGTTTCCCTTCCTCCTTGAAGCCACCCCTAATTTCCCCCAAAGAATGCATTTCCCCTTTTCTGGGCTCCTGAATCTTCTGCCTGTCTCTCCTTTACAGTCTTCTCCAGGAAGTTTTTGGGCCATGAGACTGGACGGCGGAGGACTAGAGTGACAGTTCGGTCCCTCCTGCACAAATTACTTCAGGAGTCTGAGCCTTAATTTCCTCAAACACATAATGCAGGAAAGAATGCCTAGCTCAGTATCTGGCATTGAGTCAGCCTTCACTAATCTCCCATAATAGAAGTGACAGCTCTTCAGGGCTAACATCTCTTAGTCATCCCTTGAAACTCTACCTCTTATTTCTTAACTTCTCTGAGCCTCAGTTTCCTCATACGTAAAATGAGGATGATGATGGAGATGCTGTGAAACTTAAATGAGCTAGTGAATATCAAGCACCTATTAATAATGCTATGACCACTACCTCGCGGGGAGTGAGGGCGAGACTGGCACACAGTAGGTGCTAAATGAATAGGCTCAGAGCTGGGCTTCAGTGTTGGAACTGAGCGCGGGAAGGCAGGGTTGGGAGCGAGAGGTTTCTAGAGCCAGCGGGGAGGTCGGCTCCGCCCCTTCCCTCAGGGGCCCCCGCCCCAGCCCCTGCAGCTGTCAGGACCCAGCCAGCTTCGGCGCCAGTCCACCAAACCTGAACGTCCCATCCCGGCGCCCCCAGCTTCCTTCGCCTACACAAGTTACCTTGCGCCCGGCTGCCCTTTGTCCCCGCCCCCGATTTCCATTGGTCAAAGGTTTTCTTTGTTAGCTGGAGTGCGCCCCTTCCATTGGCCGGCAGGGCTGACTATCGCGTGGAGGGCGCGGCCCGGCCCCCGCACTGCCCCTATTGCTCGCTCCTCCCCCGCCCGCCTGCCCGCCCGCGCGCCCGCCCGCCTAGCCCCGCCCCGCCCCGGGAGTGCGCGAGGCGCTCCGCTACCATTTGCTGCGGCCGCTGGGCGCCGAGGGCAGCGGTGGCTGCGGGGACCGTCCCCAGGGACCGGCAACGACCCGGCGCCTGAGAGCCGGGCCGGAGCGTGGGGAGGCAGCGGGCCCGGGAGGCCGCGTCCATGGGCCCGCGGCGGCCAGGCGGCGGCTGTGCGGCCGGGCGGCGGGGACCGCGCGCTCTGTAAGGGCCCGGGCGCGGGGCTCGGAGCCTAGGTGTCCCGGCGTGCGGTGCAGCACCGCTCCGTCGTGCGAGGAGAGGCCCGGCCCGCATCCCGGCGCCCGGGAGGCCGCCCTGACTATCGGGGGCAAGCTCCGGCCGCGGCCGGGCCTGCGTCCGCGGCCCGGCTGTGAGGCGGCCGGCCGGCGGGGGCATGCCGCGGCGCCCGCGCTGAGCCCGGCTTGAGCCTACCCCGAGCCCGCTGTGCATGGTGCCGCCGCCCGCCGCCCGCCAGCCGCCGTCCGCCGCGGAGCGCGCGCCGGGCCGGGCCGGGCCGTCGGGCCTGTGCCGCCGCCGCCGCGCCGACCATGTCCGCGGCCAAGGAGAACCCGTGCAGGAAATTCCAGGCCAATATCTTTAACAAGAGCAAGTGTCAGAATTGCTTTAAGCCCCGCGAATCACATCTCCTCAACGACGAGGACTTGACGCAGGTGAGCGGGCGGGGGTCCTGGGGCCGACCGGGAGGTGGAGTCCCGGGCCGGGCGGCCTCCGACTCCCGGCGGCCCCCTTCGGCTGGAAGTTGCCCGGCGCGCATTCGCCTCGCTGGGTGTTGCAAGCTGTGGTCCGAGGCGGGCGAGAGTGCCTCGCCGGAGGGGTTGGGGGGGTGCGGGCGGGGGGGCTGACCGTCTCCCCCAGCTGACGCCGGTGAGACCACCATCCTGCTGTGGAGAGGAGAGCGGACGTTATCCAGTTCCCCGAGGCGGGCGGGGGTGGGGGTGCCTCTGAAGGCTCCCAGGGAAAATAAAAACGGAGCCGAAAAAATGTATTTGAGTCCTGGGGACTGTAGTGAGGATGGGGGGAGGGAGCGGGAAGTGTATTGATAGAGCCAGGACAAAGGGAAAATCCTCAAGTATGCCGAAAAATAACATCCTTTCCCGTTCCCATAGCCCTGCCGTGTGATTCATGCTTTTTGGGTGACTCAAAAATGCCTGGTTTTTCTTAACGAGGAACAAAGCGCTTGGGGATTGCTTGCTGCTTCTCAGTACTCGCATAGAGTCCGTTATAGGACCCGACTTAGATTTGTCCACCCTGAGTGGCCAAGAGAGCAGGACTGTCTGGGTGGACTGGGGGCTTCCCTCTTGTCAGATCCACTTTGCCCATTTTCTAAGTCATTGTCACTGTCAATGATGGGAGAAGGGAACAGTCCTGAAGTCCGGGGAGGAGGGTCTTGCTCTTGAACTTAAACTGGAAGGCTTGCTTCTCTCCCCACCCTTTCTCCCAGGTTTGTGGTTGCTTGGCAAGGAATAAGGAGACCTGCGGGCCTTCCGGAGAGTCCGTTCACTTCTGGCCTTATCTGTCATATGAGGGCGTTGGACTAGTTTAGCAGCTCCCAGACCTTCATCAGAGTCACAGTCTAAAAATACGGAGTCCTGGGCCCCATTCCTGTTGTGATACAGGAGATGAAGGATTTTGTATTGTAACAGTTACCTAGGAAATTGGACTGCAGTCCCCACTGGCCTTTGGGAACCCCTGTACTGGTTGCTTTCTGAGCCCCAGTGTTCCAGAGAATCCTCAGATCCCAAAGATTCTCTGGAACACTTGGAGGTCCTTTGGCTATGCAGATTCCGTGGATTTCCTGAACAAGCCTTGTCTACAGCCCCTTGGGATGTGTCTGTGGCCCCTCCTTGCCTCTCCCCCAGTCTCAGTCGTCAGAGCTTTCTCTCATCGCCCCCTCTGTACCCCCCCTCATGAGGCCAGGGGATCTCCCTTCACATTCCAGTCCAGTATGACCTAGTTGTAGCCACTCCTTTCGCAGAAGAACCCCTTAGATGGAAAACATTGCTTTGAAGTGTAGGCCCGGCTGTTTTTAATGCTTCTTAAGTACTCACAGGATTTGAATTGTTTACATGGCAGACCAGAGCAGGGTGGCAGGGCAGGGGTTATGGCCCCAGACATGGTGTCTTCATCTGAGATCAGAATCCCAACAGCCAGAAAAAAACTCCTTTCATCTAAAACCAAAAGCCACAGATTTTGGGGTTGAAGGGCCAGGTCAGTTTGGGAGGAGTAGAACTCAGTTTCCTGGTAAGGTGTTCTGGGTTGGGCTTTTCAGGGACATTCTTCCTTAACTGGATGTCTTTTTTGGGAGGAAGCAGTTTATGTGGTGATGAGGGCCTTGGACCAGGAGTCAGGAGACCTTCTGTCTTCACTGTCACTTTCAGCTGTGTGACCTTGAATAAGTCCCTTCGCCTTGATAGAGTTTTTTTTCCTTTTCTGTAAGTTTGGAGTAGGGATCCCTGGCTTACCTCTCTCACCCTGTGAAAAGCAAGGAATGGTATCTTATTAAACTCTTTTCTCTGACAATTAAACAAACAAAATCACCCACAGAATGGTAAACTTGGATTTAGGAAGTTTATGGGCTTGGCAGAAGTTGTTCTGAAAGAGTTTCCTGGTTATTCCAGGCAACTGCCAAAATTGGTAAATTGGATATTTACACCTCATAAGAACTGTTTTCTTATTCTTTGGCTTAGATAAACGAATGGGATCTGCATATTCAAGTCGAATCTGTTAAATTTTCTTTAAAAAATCTATTGATTATTAACTGGATCAAGAGAGAGTGTTGCAGATTTAAAGCACTTTACTCTTCAACTTTTTCACAGTTGAACTGTGGATTTTATTTTATTTTTATTTTATTTTTTTTTAAAGATTTTTATTTATTTGACAGGGAGAAACACAGCCAGAGGGAACACAAGCAGGGGGAATGAGAGAGGGAGAAGCAGGCTTCCCGCCGGGCAGGGAGCCCAATGTGGGACTCGATCCCGGGTCTCCAGGATCATGACCTGAGCTGAAGGCAGTCGCTCAACCAACTGAGCCACCCAGGCGCCCCTGAACTGTGGATTTTAAACAGGCTTGAGTTCTTCAGGGCACCACTGGGATGGTAGTTTCTGAAATAATGAGTGGGGTTATTTGTGCCTGGAGAGATTAGGCCAGGTTTCTACCTCCTGGGATCTTTCAGGAAGAAACTGCTCTTGAAAAGAGAAGGAGGGAGATTCAGGGCTGTTGCCAACAGCTTTAGCTGCTGCTCTCTGCATCCGGCCTCCGCCAGCCTTACTCTCATCCTCTTGCCTCCATTAGAAAACCTCAGCCAATTGGTTCCCATCACTCTCCCCCAAGGCCCTGCTTCCTGCTGCCCCTCCCTGCCCTGAGGTTATTTTAGACCCTCAAGGCTGGAAGATAGATCAAAGATCATTGAGGCCACCCAGTCTTTAAGGCGTTTATCCTTCAGTCCTGTGCATTTTTCTATATTCATGTGGACTCAAATACACAGTTAAAACCTTTACTTAATCCAGACTGTATTATGTATTTGGTCTGCAACATAGTTTTTTTTTCTGCTTGATGATATGTCTTACAGCTCTTTTCTTGGCGGGACATATAAGTATTCCAAATTGTGCCATCAGGGACATACCGTATTTTAACGATTCCCTTATTGACAGACGGCAAGGTTACTTCTGGGTTTTGCTGTTACAAACAGTGAATGCTTCGGCGAACAGTTTTCTAAATGCTTTGGGTTGAGTGTGTGCGTGCATAAATGCAAGTATTTCTCTGGGGGCAGATAGTTAAAAATAGAATGGCTGGGTTGACATCAAGTACATTGAATTTTTTTTTTTTTAACAGATATCATTAAATTGCCTTCCAAAAAAGGCTGTGTTATAGCATTGCCAGGATTGGCTGTTATCAGATCATTTAATTCTTATTAATTTCCCTAATTACCTATGAGGTTAAGCCTCTTTTTACAATAATTATGATATATGTTTTATTTCTTGTGTGCACTGCCCATTCATATTTGTGTCTGTTTTTCTGTTGGGTTAATTTCTTGTAACGCCCCACCCCAGCTGGTTTGTAGGTGCTTTCTGTCTATACTCTAGGTCAGTGGTCCACTGACTTTGTCTCTAAAAGGCCAGATAGGGGCGCCTGGGTGGCTCAGTTGGTTAAGCGACTGCCTTCGGCTCAGGTCATGATCCTGGAGACCCGGGATCGAGTCCCACATCGGGCTCCCTGCTCGACTGGAAGCCCGCTTCTCCCTCTCTCATTTCCCCTGCCTGTGTTCCCTCTCTGGCTGTGTTTCTGTCAAATAAATAAAATCTTAAAAATAAAATAAAATAAAAGGCCAGATAGTAAATATTTTAGCCATGTGGGCCATATGATCTTTGTGACAGCTACACCACTTTGCCATTGTAGCATAAAAGCCATCGTGCAAAACCTCTTTAGACAATATATAAACTTATGAGTATAGCTGTTTCTGAGAAAAGTTATTTATAGAGTTACAGAGACAGGTAGTTGGTAGGGTTTGACCTGTAAGCTCATGCTGACCCCTGCTCTAGATCTTAATCTGAGCCTGTCCTGTATTGCACACACATATTTTCTCCCATGGTGTCCATTCCATTGTTACCTATGGTCATTTCTTTTTCATATGGTAGTTTTAAAAAAGAATGCAGTTAAATTTCCATGTTTCTTTTTTAGTTTGAGGTTTTAATCTAATGCTTATGAAGGTATTGTTTTCAAGATTATAAACTGTTTCCTCACATTTGTAGTTCCCTTATAGTTATTTTTATGCTTAACTTACTAATCCATTAGAGTTTTGTCTTAGGAAAATAATTTCGGCATAAAACTAGAAGCTCTAAAAGATTATCTTGAATAGCCCAGGTAAATTATAGTAAAGATCTTCTCCAGGACAAGGAGTCATGAGATGCTAGGGACAGGATGTTGGTGGTTGATTGGAGGTGGGGATCCAGGAGACCTGGGTACCTTCAGCAAAGACTGAGGATAGCAGATAGGGAGTAGGTTTGTGGAGTGGGGAGGAGACAAAATTAATATGGTGACTTTGACCCTGTGGTGGTGGAGGTTTAATTTGGTCCTTAGGGGGAATCACTGGCTCAGGCAAGCAGGTGGTTAGAGCTAGATGAGGGGTATGGGACCAATAGGAATTATGAAGTCATGGGAGTCAGTGTGGTCAGTCACTCAGGAGGCCACATAGAGTGAAATGAGGGGGGGCAGATGGGGAAGGAAGGTAAATCAGGGGTTGGTGGTCAGTGGGAGCAGAAGGTTTCGAGCCCAGGATTCTTGGCTCCCAGGTCCTCATCCCAGCTTCATTATGGGTTTCTGGGGTTTGTGGTCGATATTGACCTGGTGTGATGTCTCATATTCCTGCCGACTTGTATGACTTTAGGCATGCCTTTGGTGGAAGGAGTCACTGCATCTGAACTTAAAGTTCTAGTTCCTTCTACTGCTGTTCTGTTGTGGGATCTTGGCTGGGTTGTTTTCTCTCCTCAGGCCTTGATTTTCCCATCTGGAAAATGAGGAGTTTGGTTTTGGTCTCTGCCAGGACTCTTCTTGGCTTTTTGCATCTCCTCTCAGACCTCTTGGTCTAATTGTGCTCCTTGCTGTGCAGCACTCCGCTGCCAGGCTGCTTGGGGTCTTGGGGTGTGAGTTCTAGACACAGAGGTGGGTGGGTCAGGACTTCGTCTCTGTGAATCATTTCATTGACTTTCCCTTTACTCCTATGACATTCTTAGAAGTTCTAGGGCGTGGAACTTATTTATTTCACTTAATGCTTATCTCATAAGCAGTGGGGAGATTTCATGGCCACCCTTTTGAGAAGATTTATAATTTATGAGCACATTGGTCGATGGTTTGGCAGGGGCAGTGCCAGAAATCCCAGACCTTACAAATGGCCAACAAGCACAGGAAAAAATGGTCAGTATCAATAGCCATTAGGGAAATACAGATCAAAGCTTCAGTGAGTTATTTACTTCATACCCACTAGGAGGGCTATATTAAAAAAGGGAAGGTCATAAGTGTTGATGTGGATGTGGAGAATTTAGAACCCTCATGCACTGCTTGTGGGAATGGAAAATGGTTCAACCACTGTGGAAAATAGTTTGGCATTTCTTCCAAAGAATTACCCTATGTCCCAGTAATTCCACTCCTAATGTATATCCAAAATAATTGGGAACAAGTGTTCAAACAAGTGTATTTGTGCGTGTTTGTAATAGTGCTAGTCATAATAGACAAAATAGCCATCGTGGATGAATGGATAAACAGAATGTGGTCTATCCATATCACAGAATATTCAGTTATAAAAGGAGTGAAGTACTGACCATCCTGCTGTATGATGGAACCTCAGACACGTGTTAAGTGAAAGAATCAGGCACAAAGATGACATATTGTGTGGTAGAACCGTGGAAATGGAAGGTAGATGGGTGGTTGTCAGGGTTCTTGGAGGGAGGAGAGGAGTGCCTGCAAATGGGTTTGGAGTTCTCTTTGAGGGGGTGATGAGATGTCTTAGAACTAGGTGAAGAAGCTTAGAACTAGGTCGCATAACATTGTGAATGTACTAACCATCACTGACTTGTTCACTTTAAAATGGTTAATTTTATGCCATGAGATTCTTACCTCAATTTTTAAAAATGAGTATGTAAGAATCACTCACACATATGTATCCCAAACCTGCCCTCTGCTCCTGGTGTCAGTAGAGTGAATATCTGCTTGTTTTTAGAGTCTAGACCAGGGAATTGACCCATTCTTTCTTAAAGGGCCAGATAGTAAAAGCTTTAGGGTTCGTAGGCCAAAATTGAGTTTATGAAGGTACTTACATAATCATGTAGAAATGTAAAAGCTGTCCTTGGTTTTGGGACCGTAAAAAAAAAAAAGTCCAGGGGCTAGATTTGTCTAGCCTTTGGGTTAGACCAGCCCTGTCCAGTAGGACTATAACATGAGGCACATATGTAATTAAAAATTTCCTACTTGCTACATTAGGAAAGTAAAAAGAACTAGATGAAATTCATTTTAATTATGTTTTTTTAAACCTCATGTATCCAAAATACCATTTCAACATGTAAAGAAGTTATTGTTTTACCTTTATGGCACCTTTCGTTTCAGGCTGGTTGGCCACTTTCTGGGAGTTCAGGAGCCACACGTGGTGGGTGCCAACCGTGTGGGACGGGCTGCTCCAGCTGGAACAGCATGGCCCACAGCAGGGCCCTTGAGACCCTTGGGGGATGGGAGGAGGGCTGAGTGGAAGGGCTGTGCTTGTGGGTTTTTCCTCCCTCTTGTTGGTCTCAGGTAGACAGCCTGTGTTCAGAGGATTCCTGGAATGGTTCTCTCCTGCTCTTACTCTTGTTTGTGTCCTCATCTTGGTGTCTCTTGTCAACTCTTGGGGCTTCGGTCTTTGAACATCACATCTTATTGTAGACTCCTTTTAGTGGTGTGTAGGTCTCTGTGGCTCTGATCCCCACTCCCCCTGTAGAAGTAGGAGGAAGGTGGGTGCTGGTAGGGCCTGTCCTGGAGGGAGCCAGTGAGAGCGTGCGGGGCAGGCTGACTGGCATTCCCCCTCCAGGCACGTTGCTGACTGTGGTGACTGCATTCTGACACAGCCCTCTGTGTTCGGGAGTGTTTTGCAGCTGTATCCGAGCTGCTTTTTTTCCCTATGTTCTAGCCTGCTGCTTGACCTTTCTCTGTGAGTTCTTTTTCCTTTGCCACACAGAAGGACTACAATTGAAGACCTATGTTTATTCTTGGCACAGACATGCAGGGTGACCTAGGAAGGTCATTTATGCTCTCTTAGTCTCGGTTTCCCAACTATAAAGTTGGTGGCCCCATTCTGTTTACAAGGAGTGGTCTACTAATGGAATGGATGGAAGGTGCTGGTCAGACCTGTGGAGGTTACTGAACCCCCTTTGTGGTAATTAATATTCCAGGAAGCCCACTGATGGCCTGTTGTGTGGGGAATAGTCTTTGTTTGGGCTGCTTCCTGATTACTAGAATCCTGCCGCTGTTTAGCTGAAATAAAGAAATTTGACTGGGAATGTTTATCTTTAAATTTTTCCCAAGCTGCCATTTAGTCTTGAAAGAAAGAAGAGAGCCTTGTAACCAGGGAAAAGAGATGAGTGAGAGGTAATGTCCTAAGACCCGGTGTGTGTGTGGGGGGAGAGGGGTGCACAAGAGACAGTGAAGAGCACTGGATGCTAACTTAGAAGTGTTTAAGAGAAAATAGGCCTTTCCTTTATGCTTGGTGACTCACACTCCAAGCCTTCCTTTCCCATCTGAAATGACACAGTTGGATGAGGTCAGTAGTTTTCAGACTTGCACTAAATCTCATAGCCTTCACTCGGAGGATATGGAAATGCTATGTGTGAAACAGAAAAAGTGACACAGTTCTGGGTGGCATGAGGTTGGAGTCTGGAACTTGGCCTCTCAGCCATCTCTGCTTTCTGCCCATGGGGCCCCCAGTCATCTCTGGAGGCTAGGGGCAGGTTTTAAACCTGCTCCAGACTTTGTGGTTCTTCTAGTTTTAGCAGTGTAGGGTTCTGTGAGATGATCCGAGGACGATTTCCCAGCTGCCCTGGCATGGAAGCCCTGAGGGCCTCCCCCACCCCACTCCCTTTATATTATCACTTCCTTCGGGGGCAAGAGAGCCAGTGGGTTGATTCACTGGCATTTTGTCTCTGGAGACTGCAACTGGAATCTTCCAAACCACTTGCTGGTTTTCTCTGTTAGGGTCATCCTAGTTCACGTGAAACCACAGCCTGCTTTTTGCCTGGAGCCTGTAACCCTTCCAGCTCCTTTCTCCCCTCCTGCTCAGGTTGGCATCTGCACCCTGTGCTGGGTGGTGGCCTGCCCGATCTTTGGGGCAGCTTGCAGGGAGAGTGAGCAGATGGGCACGTCGAATCCTCCGGAGCCTCTGTTGTGCTGTGTCGTGTGCTGTGTACCGTGATCTGTCTTGTTCTACTCTCAGCAGCTGGGGAGGGCTGGTGGCAGCATGGGCGCCTGTAGGGGGGATGTAGAGTTTCAGGGAGGTGGGACTGCCTGTCCAAGGTCACCGAGCTGCCTAGCGGTGGTACTGGGACTAGAACCTAGTTCCGCACTGTTCCTGTGCCAGCTTATGTGAGACAGGAAGTCTGTCTTCCCTCCTATTGGCAAGGCCGCTTGGACTTGTTCATCTGGTACTGTTTCTGTAGGAGGCTGGGCTATTGCAGACAAAACCAAAGCTGTGTAATGGACTTCTACTTGCTAGCCCTGTGAGGAGGGACCTGCAGGGTTGGGTGATACTCCTCCCAGTAATTAAGCAGATGAGGGGTTGTCCTCAGTTAACAGTTGGAGCTGCTGAGACCCGGTTCAGTGACCTGCCTAGGTCACAGGAAGGCCAGTGCGGGTTTTTCCAAAGTTCTCTTTGACCTCCCTGTGTCTGATAAATAAAAAGTGTTAACCTTTGCTATCAGAAACAGGGCCTTGCCCTGAGAATGGATTCCTTAGTAGCTGTGGTGCATGGGGGTACATGTGGGGAGGGCAGTGGTACAGGACATTTCACGGTCATTGTGTAGGCCCTAAAATCTTCTCAGCTTTAGGGTGGCCCCATGTCCCCCAGCAGTATTCTGGCCTGTGGCAGTGACCACACCTTTGGCACAGCCCTGAACAGGAAGTACTGATTTTCCCCTAAGGAATTCAGTATCAGGAAATATTGTGTCCTTGATCTCTGTAGGTCCTAAAGCACTGCTTTTATCAGACAGACCAGGGAGGCTGTATGGCACCATTTCAGACACAATGTCTTTCCTCTGAATGGTCCTGGCCAGTAGCTAAAGGGGCTGGAGGACGGGGGAGCAACTTCTAGGAGTCCCAGTTGAACCAGAGAAAGAGTCCACATCTCCTGGGTCTCCAGGTGCTACACCCAGAACTTCTCTGCTCTGGGGCTGGTGAGTGACCTGGGGTGTGGGGAACCTCAGGGCTCAGTGGGATTGGGTTGTTCGTTTGTCTTCTGCTTGGGGACCTGCTCTGACCTAGAAATCTGACACAGTCCCACTTTTCATTTAATGTGCTCATGTAGGGGAATGGAATGGTCTACACTGGGGGCTTTCAGCTCAGATTTGGGTTCACATCCTGGCTCTGTTTTTATGCTGATGGAGCTGGTCACTCAGAGTTTCAGCGTCTGTGTCCTTCCTCTGAAAACTGGGGACTATATAATGTCCATGTTGTGGGTGCCTTTGATGGTGGCAGAGATGATGCAAGAAGTGGCAGGTGCCAGATTTGTAAATGCTGGGGTACCTGGGGGGCTCTCAGGAAGTGGGGTTCTTTTTCCCCAACATAGGCCCAGAGAGGGGACCCACCTCCATGGTTCTGTGGGACAGCTGAGCCTCTGGCTCCATTTCTTGTCTCCCTCCATGCCCACAGAGCAAAAGCCGCTGCCTCCTCTCCTGCTGAGCTGCTTGGCAGGGCCCCAGCAACTTCCTCACCTTAGCCCCTTTGGGTTCCAAAAGGCCATAGTCAGTTTGCTTCTGTGGGTTTGATTTTCAGAACATGTTTAAGTATAAAGATTGAACTATTTTTTTTGTTTTTTGTTTTTTGCTTTTTTTTTTTTTTTTTAAATACAATGAAACTGGTTTTAGGAATTTGTAGAGGAGAGAAAGTGAAGAGGCCAGCTGCCATTAGCCCAAGACTTATCCTTAGAGGCTGAGGGCTGCTCAAGAGGGCAGTGGTCGGCACAGCAGCCACTTCTGAACCCCTGCCAAGCTCCAAGAAGTGCCTAGTGTAGGTCCCATGAATGGCAGTGGCAGATCCTGATTTCAGAAGTCACTTTGCACGGAAGTGTCTAAGAGAAGCCACTATCCTGCTAGTGTCCCTGCGAATTGTCTGGGAACCAAAGTCCTTGTGCCCCTGGGCCTGGTAAAACAGCTGGAGGAGGGTAGAGGGCAGTGCAGGTCTTGTCCCAAATTGATGGGCAGGTGGGTGGGAGATGTGGCCAGGGTATGTCCTGACCCTTTGGTCCCAGCGTTGATTTACTCACCTCAGCCAGCAGGTCCATCCTTCCAGTCTCCCTGCTGCTCCCCAGGCTTTACAAATCCCTCTTCCTGGGAGGGGGAACCTTTTGCCAAGGGAACTGTACTCTAGGGTCGAAACAGGTGGAAATGGTTGCTTGCTAAAGCCTGAAGATAGCTTTTGTAACAGGCAGACGCCATCGCAGCAAGCAGCCCGCTGACTCTCTGTCCCCACTTCCTGCCTCGTAACCCTGTGAACTTAGGGGTCCTCGTCGGGGAAGCTGGACCAGCTAGGGTGGTTATGCAGTCTCTTGTGATGTGGAGGTTTTCCTATACTTAAATCAAAGGAGCAGTTGACGTGCTCTGGGATTGTTTATTGTGGAGGTGGTGGCATTTGTAGCTAACAGTGATTGCTGTGTGCAGGCCACTGTTAAATCATTTACATTTACAGTGGCTTCATGAAGTGGAGAGATAAGAAACCTGAGCTGGGGGTGCCTGGGTGGCTCAGTGGGTTAAAGCCTCTGCCTTCGGCTCAGGTCATGATCCCAAGGTCCTGGGATCAAGGCCCGCATCGAGCTCTCTGCTCAGCAGGGAGCCTGTTTCCTTCTCTCTCTCTACTTGCCTCTCTACTTGTGATCTCTCTCTCTGTCAAATAAATAAATAAAAATCTTAAAAAAAAAAATCTCTTAAAAAAAAAAAAGAAAGAAACCTGAGCTGGAAAGAGGTCCTGTAACTTGCCCAAGGGCAATACTGTAAGTGGAAGAGCTGGGACACAAACCCAGTCAGTCTAACGCAGGGTCTCCTCCTTCCACTCTTTCCTGCGCTGTCCTGAGTGTGGTCATGTGGGCCTCCTGAACATTAGATTTCTGACTGTCCTGTCCAGGAGCCAGGGGCTGTCCCGCCGAAAGGGTGAGTATGTGCTGGGAAGGGTGGAGGCGAGAGGATGAGGCCTGGGCTGAACTTATGTTTCCTATCTCTTTCTTCCTTACCATGGCACTTTCCCATCCTACCTGTTTCTTAACGGGAAGCACTGCTCTTTGAGGGAGAGGGTGAGATTTTTTTCCTCCAGAGCTTTCCTGCAAAGCCCCAGAAATGTGTCCCCACGCAGTCTCTTTGCATTCCTCCCTTTGCCATGAATGCGTCATGTTCCAAAAATCCCGCGGCCATGGGCTCCTTGTCAAGACTGAACAGGGAAGAGGCTTTTTAAAAATGTCACTTTCCCCCTCTTATTCCAGCTCTTGTAGCCCAGGGAGGAGCCCTGAGCATGGTTTGGGCTGGCGGGGTATGTGTGTGGGCAGGGGCGTGAGCAGGCAGCTGAGCTGGAAGTGTGGGAGGAGAGGACGGAGAGCGGGCCATCAGCTGTGTGCCCTCACCCTCTCTGTGCCTGGGATATAGGGAGCTCTGTGTGTGGGTTTTGTCTGGGGGTTTTGTGACTTTTCTTTTCTTTTTGTGGTGAAATTCACAGAACATGAAATTAACCATTTTAGAATGTGCAATTCCATTGTATTCAGCACATTCATAGTATTGTGCAAACACTACCAGTCTATAGTTTAAGACATTTCATCACCCCAAAAGAACACCCATGACCGTTAGGCTGTTACTCCCTATTCCCAGTCCTCAGCAACCACTAGTCTGCTTTCTGTCCTTACGGCTTTACCTATTCTGGAAATTTCATTAAAATGGATACAGAATATGTGGCATTCATATGCTTCTTGACTTAGTGTGTTTTCAGAGTTCATCCAATGGTAGCATGAATCAGTACCTCGTTGTTTTTTTTTAATGGCCAAATACTATTCCGGTATATGGGCATAGCACATTTGGATTATCCGTTCATCTACAGATGGATGCTTGGGCTATTTCCGTATTTTGGCTGTTGTGAATAGTGCTGCTATGAACGTTTATGTACACGTTTTATTTGAACATCTACTTTGAGTTCTTTTGGGTAGAGACCTAGGAATGGAATATCTGGGTTCAGTGGTAGTTCTTTTAGTGAGTGGTGTTTCAAATCAGCACATCAAACCAGATGCCAGCATTGTAGACTGCATATGGCACTGCCCAGACCCGAGTTCCTCATTTGTAGGCGTCCAGGATGGAGACCTGGGGTACGGGACAGCCCTCAGGGTTATAAGCACAATGGGCAGCTTCGAGGTGGAGGCAGAAGCGCTGTGCCCATGCACAGGGGTGACTGAGCCACTTTGAGCTTCAGTCCTTCCTTTTTGTCTAATGTGAAGATGAGTGGAGCTGCCAGGAAGAGCTAAGTGAGGGCTTTAATATCGGTGGGAGGGGGTCTGAGGGAGCATAGGAGTTCAAGGCCAGACAATGTAGGGAGATGCTGGAGTGCTTCAGTGGTGAGATGCATGGGGAGCTGCTGCTATTGGGCCCCCAAAAGGGAAAAGAGATGATCTGACCTGTACACTACTCTGATACCAGTTTTCAAACTTTATCTTTTTAGGAGTAGAGCACAGAGCTCCTTGAAACAGAACATGAAACTCACATATGCAAGGGATGGAAGGAGAGGATCTCACCACCTGTGAGACACCTGCCCCCCGAACTCTGCCCCACCCCACACTCTGCAGTGGCCCCTGAAGCACCACCTCCCATTGTTTTCACAGTTTGAAAATCACTGATTTGCCCTGACCCCCGCATTATTATTTTTTAAAGATTTTATTTATTTGATAGAGAGAAACACAGCCAGAGAGGGAACACAAGCAGGGGGAGTGAGAGGGGGAGAAGCAGGCCTCCTGCCGAGCAGGGAGCCCAACTGGGACTCGATCCTGGGTCTCCGGGATCATGACCTGAGCCGAAGGCAGTCGCCCAACCAACTGAGCCACCCAGGCGCCCCACATTATTATTTTTTAATAGAATGAAATACGTGATGCGTACAAAAGAGTAGAAGTCTCATCGGTGTACAACATATGTACAGGATTCCTAAGGAATGCTCCAGGTGCTTGGTCGTTTCCGTGTTTCAGTCTCCCCCAGTGGCCGGCCTCCAGGGGAGGGACCTATAGTCGGTGTTGCATGTATGGAGCCCAGCTCCCTCTCCAGGCCTCCCCTCCTCAGCAGAGCTTTGCTTGCCCAGGGGAAGGGTTCCTTGCCTGGTGTTTGTGGGAGTTTGTTTCATTTCCAGATGTGCTGTATGTCGTACAGCCACTGTGCTAAGTCTGGTGGGGAAGAAGCAGCCTTTTAAGGTGGTGCTGTGGAGGAGAAGGTCTAGGTGGAAATCTGGAGATGGACCTGAAGGCTTATTTGTGTTTGGGCTCACAGAGAGCCAGAATGACAGAATGAGTAGAGTTCTGAGGAAAGCAGGTGTCTGTGGGTAGGACAGGCCAGTCACTGACCAGACGATTTGCAGGGATGGGGGTGGGATGATTGGCTAGGCCAGTGGTTCTCAAACTTTTGGTTTTGGGGACTCCTTTATGCTCTTGATTATTGAGGCCTTCAGTAGGCTTTAGTTTATGTCAGTTATATCTGTAGTATTTGTTGTGCTAGAAATTAAAACTGAGAAATGTTTAGAAATTTACTTATCTGTTTAAAAATAAAATAAACCCATTACATGTTCACCTAAATAACAGGTGTATTCTGGAAAATTATTTTTCCAAAACAACAAGTAAATCTGCTAAGAAGAGCCATACTATTTTATCTTTCTGAAAATCTCCATAACATCTGTCATCATGAAAGATAGCTGGATTCTTCTGTCTTTTGCACTCTGTCTATTGTGATGTCACATAGCCTCTGGCAAACTCTGTTCTACACTAGGGAGAGAACTAGAGTGAGAAACAGAAATGAAGACTTCATAAAGTAGTTTTGGCTCGTGGACCCCCAAAAGGGTCCCAAGGAGTGCCATAGTTTGGAAAACACTGGTGCTCAAGTTGGACCATTTGCTGGAAGGCCATGGTAGGAGTGGCAGGGAGGACTTCTGTCATGATGGAGCTGATACAGCTGCAGAATCTGGGCGGAGGCCCAAGGCAGCCCCCTTGGAGTGCGGTATCAGACGTGCAAAGGGCAGAAGGTGATAAAGGGACCACTGGGGACAAGTGCCTGTTCATTCCTGCAGCAGGCACACTCCAGGACTGGCTCACCCTTAATTCCTGCCGCCAACGGCTGGCTCTCTGAAGAATAAATGAAATGCAGGTACACGGCTTGTGGTGAGGACTCAAGGTGAAGAGTATGGGGTAGGTTATATTCTGAGTGTACAGATAGGTGTCTGAGGCTCAGAGAAGGAGGTCGCTTTGCCATTGCATCCCACCATCACACTCTGTAGCTCCTAGAAGGGATGGGCCTGAGGTGCCTGGAATGTTTTAGAATGGAAACTAGACTAATAACAGGGCTGGGTACCCTGTGGGCAGCAAGGGGCAGCCAAAGACTAACAGACGAGGGCAGGCAGTTCTTCTTGGGGCTCTGTCACTGATTAGCTTTGTGGCCAGAAGGCAAGATACCCCTGATCTTTTCATCTGTTCACTTAATGGTGCTTGGTAATTTTCAGGACCCCATCCCAGTTGCTGAGCTGAAGCTTTGGACACGTGAGTTGGAAGGGAGCAAAGCAATGGCCAGATGACACTCCCCCTTTCTCTGGAGATGCAGGGTTGGGACTTGGGTCAGAATTCAGCGTGGAGGGGCTCCTGGGTGGCTCACTCAGTTGGTTAAGTGACTGCCTTCGGCTCAGGTCATGATCCTGGAGACCCGGGATCGAGTCCCACGTCGGGCTCCCTGCTTGGCGGGAAGCCTGCTTCTCCCTCTCTAACTCCCCCTGCTTGTGTTCCCTCTCTGGCTGTGTTTCTCTCAGTCAAATAAATAAAATCTTAAAAAAAAAAAAGGATGGAGAGGGAGATTTGGGTCCCTTGGTCTCAGAGTGGTGGTTGGGCCCTGCACTCTCCAAGCATGTAGGTGGGAAGGGGATCCAGAAGAATCTTAGTGGCCCCAGAGGTCTGGGTGACACAATCAGGATTTTCAGATTTTATTTTTTTAAATTTATTTATTTAAAAAGATTTTATTATTTAAGAGAGAGCATGAGCGGGGTTGGGGTAGAGGGAGAGGGAGAAGCAGACTCCCACTGAGTGGGGAACCCAATGTGGGGCTTCATCCTAGAACCCTGAGATAATGACCTGAGTCAAAGTCAGACACTAGCCAACTGAGCTATCTAGGCGCCTCTCACTATGTTTTATTTTTAGGAAGAAGTTTGGATCAACCCTCAGAATTTTCATCAGGAAGATTATCTCTTCTTTTTAAGACTACAATGTTCCTCCATGGAGCACTGGGTATGGTGCATAAACAATGAATCTTGGAACACTGAAAAAATAAAATAAATTATTTTAAAAAATATTATAAAAATAGGGAAAAAAAATAAAAAGACTGCAGTGCTCCTCAACCAGGTCCTGCCCCTTGGCTCCGTGGCTGTACAGGAATTTTGATGTCTTAAGTGTTAAATAAGGGAGTTGCCACATGGGCTCACATCCTTTAGGTATACCACAATCTTTGTTATGACTATTTTTTATGGCATCTGTTAAACAAAATATTTTCTCTGCTCCTTTCTTTCCATCCATGTGGAAAAGCCTGTGTCTGTTTCCTCTGAGATGTTTTCAGCTTGAGGTTTAGTCGGTGTAGCTAGTTCTGCCTGCCCCCGAGTCTGCTTACGGGGTGCTTCTCAGGAACCCCCTTAATATATCTCCTTCAACCAGTTTTCCTTTTTTTTTTTTGCTTTTGAAGAGTTCATTGTTCAGACTTTTTTTTTTTTTAAGATTTTATTTATTTATTTGACAGAGAGAGAGAGTCACAAGTAGGCAGAGAGAGAGGAGGAAGCAGGCTCCCTGCTGAGCAGAGAGCCTGATGCGGGCCTGGATCCCAGGACCCTGAGATCATGACCTGAGCCGAAAGCAGAGGCTTTAACCCACTGAGCCACCCAGGCACCCCATTTTTCAGACTTTATTTTGATAAGTGGTGTTTACCTCTTTGATCTCTCTTAAAGAAGACTGAAAAACTGTCACCAAACTTATATATATCAATGTTCACAGTCACCAAAAGGTAGAAATGATTCTAGCGTCCAGCAGCAGATGAGTAGATAAACAAAATATGGTATGTTCATAAATGGAATATTATTTGGCCATAAAAGGAGCAAAAGACACACACATACTACAGTGTGAATACATCTTGAAAACATCATGCTAAGGAAAGGGAGCAGTCGTGAAAGATCACTCGTCATCTGATTGCATTCATACGAAATGTCCAGAATAGGCAAATACACCTAGATCCAGAAAGTAGATTAGTGGTTTCCAGGGACTGGGGTGTGGATGGGGTGAGGAATGGAGGGTTTAGGAAATGACAGCTAAAGATTATAGGGTTTCTTTGGGGGGGGGTGGTAAGAGTTGGAGGGTTCTAGAATTGATTGTGCTGATGAATGCACTACAAACTATTGAATTGTACTCCGTTTTAAATGGGGGAGTTGTATGGTATGTGTGTTATAACCTCAGTAAAGCTATTACAGAAATGCCCCCAAACAGTCACTACCCTACCTCATTCTTGGTTTGTGCTCATAATTCACATCTTACCAAGCCATTCTTTGACATGTTGATTTCCCATCTTCTTGTCTTTTTCTGCTTGACACTGGCTATCCACGCGTAGCTAATAGCACAGATTCCACCTCCGTTCTGCCCTCTCCTGGTACCCCCGGGTACCCCTGAACACAGTGCTCTTGGCCTCACCTGTCCTGGTACCCCCGGGTACCCCTGAACACGTGCTCTTGGCCTCACCCTCTCACACAGCCATGCATGTAGCATGCTCAAGTATTTGTCTGCAGCGCGGCAGCATTCTCTGCCGAAAGCCAGGGGCCATCCGATAACACTTGGTAGGGCTCAGGTCATTGTTTCACCAAATATTTATTTATTGTCTTTGCCTCCACCCTGTGCTGCTTCTGATTTGACTGAAGGGTGGGACCATCTACAGATTTTCTAGTGGTTTTGGGCGTCCGAGCTGGCTCTGAGGTGTGGGCCCCGATCATACTGAGCCTTGTGGAGTTTTTGGGATGTGCCCTCTCCTCCTCGAACCCTTGCTACCATGACACTGCCAGTCGAGGTGACAGTGGGTGTAAGGTCCTGCAGCCTCCTCTGGAAGGAAGCTTGAACCTCTGCACACGCCGGATGCTGGCTCAATTCTGCCTGCTTTCCCCAGGCTCACGTCCCTGACCAGTTTCTGAAGTTGGTCCTTTGCTCCCTTCTCATAGGAAGTCTCTCCCAGACCTCCCGTCTTGGCCCCATGGTGCCAAGTTCCTTTCCCGTTGTTTTTGTGCCTTTGTCTCATTGTGGGTATTTCCGTTGACTTTCTTACCTTTGCATTGATGGTTCTGCCTTGTGGCCTTTGGCACCAAAGGTTGGTAAGCTGCATTTCTCCTGAGTTCAAGGGTCACGTGTTGTGGTAATTAATAGGGTCTCAACTCTTTCCCCAAAGTATCCCTGTTTGAATGGTAAATTACAGGATTACTCTACTTTCTCTGGGGTTGGAAGGAAGTGAGAGCCTATGCTCAGCCTTACTGTTGCACAGGTAAGAAAGACTTCCTTCTTCCATACAAGAGCCCCACAATTTCTCTCAGCTTCCGGAACACCTTTAACAATCACGGTGCCCAACCATACTGTGTGGGTGGCTCTGTGGAGTGTGGTTTGTGGTTCATTCGTCCCATAGTGATGAACTCCTTACAGGTGCCGTGCATACCCAGGCCCTCAGCTGCAATTGTGTCTGGGGAGACCCTGTGTGATGTGCGGGTCAGGATGAGACCCTCCGGAAGAACATGTTTCCTGTTCACATGGCTCCAGCCTTTACTTCTGGAAGTGGCTCACCGACGTGGAGCAGTGTGGAGTGGTTACAGGCCAGCTAGGGGGCCAGGGGCTTGCAGCTCACAGCATCCCCAGGTCACTTCAGTGTCCTTGAATGTCAAATGGAGGTGCTGATGGCATATACCTCATAGGTTTGTTGTGAAGATCAGAGAGTACATGAAGGGTGTGGAGCAGTGACCAGCCTCGTAAGCTGTGGATGTTAGCTCTGAGGACAGTGGAAAGCAGGACGCATGTGATAAAGAGAGGAAACCAGTGGGCATTTTTACCTGACTCCCCAGTGTGCTCACTTTGATTCTCTGTCCTCCAGGCCACATACATGATGTTATCCTACCAGCCAGAGAACAGCAGCCTTTCTTACTTGGAAGGCCAGGCCCTGGGTTCTGACCCCTTTGATGACCTAGATAGAGTGGCTGTAGTATGATTGTGAATATCTTGGTGATGGCTGATTGTTCTCTGCTGACCATCAGAGGCAGACGCCAGGTCCCCGAAGCTCATGCTGGCATATGGTGGCTGTGTTAAGGAATGTAGTTTGGGTCCAGAACGGAATGTAAAGCAACATCACGGTATTCTCCAGGCCATAAGGAGTCCCTGCATGGTTTAGTCCACACAGCCTTGGACAAGTCTTAGGAGTCTTGGCATGGTTTTGTCCACATAGCTCTGTGAGGAACAAGTGTGTGTGTGACCGCTCAGGGAGTCGACCGTGATGGCCAACACCTTCACTGGCAGGCTTGTTCTGAAAGAGATGCCCCACTTGCCTGAGGGCTTTGGCCCAGTAGGCATGGTCAGAGTTGTGGGCTAGGTCGGTGGGCATCTAGGGCACAGTAAGATCTTGGCAAAGTTAAGGCCTGTGACTGACTTTCACATGTGCTCACTTCTTCTACTGACTTCCTCTAAATGTCTCTGGAAAGACAGGTGACCTTGAATTCTTCCATGATTTACAAGCTTATAAATTGGCCAGACGGCTGCTACCCAGGCATCATTTCTCCTTTTAGAACTGAAATGCAGAAATTAAACAGCCTGTTTGCTATGAATGTAGAAGTGTTGCCACAGAAATTCTTGTGGAGAAAAAAGGGGTGCAATTTACACATATTCTGCCTGTAGATCTTCTTTTTTTTTTTCAAGATTTTTTTTTAAATTTATTTGACAGAAACACAGCCAGAGAGGGAACACAAGCAGGGGGAGTGAGAGAGGGAGAAGCAGGCTTCCCGCTGAGCAGGCAGCCCAATGTGGGACTCGATCCCGGGTCTCAGGGATCATGACCTGAGCTGAAGGCAGTCGCTCAACCAACTGAGCCACCCAGGTGCCCCTGCCTGTAGATCTTTTTTTTTTTTTTTAAAGATTTTATTTATTTGACAGAGAGAAACACAGCCAGAGAGGGAACACAAGCAGGGGGAATGAGAGAGGGAGAAGCAGGCTTCCCGCCGAGCAGGGAGCCCAATGTGGGGCTCGATCCCGGGTCTCCGGGATCATGACCTGAGCCGAAGGCAGTTGCTTAACCAACTGAGCCACCCAGGTGCCGCCATCCTGTAGATCTTTTAATGAGTCCTCTACCAAGGGCCACTGCCCCCCACCCCCATTCATGCTTGAGTGCAGATCCCTATACCCTACCTTTGGCCCAGAGAGATCTTTGCCCCAGGAATTTCCCCAAAGCTGGGATGCTGATTCCCACATATATGGATCCTTCAGGACTGTGGGACTTTTCTTCTTGAAGGACTTTTATGGGGATGGTCACTGTGCTTGGATATTAGGTGTTTAGCCTGATACGAGGGATCTTTTGTGGGCTTTGCACAAATCTGTCCCTAAGCTCAGAGTCAGGAGCCCTGGGGTCCTTCTGGACTGGCCTCAAATTCTCTGCAGTGCTGCTCATCACACTCTTTGGGGACCTCCATTCACTACCTTCACTGCGGGGCTCACTTCCTTGAGCACCACTGGTCCCCACATGCTGCTTCCAGTTTGGTCTGAGCACCAGCTATATGCATGGCCCTGTGTAAGTGCTGGGATGTATATTCCTGACTCTGGGCCATTGATTGTTCAGTGTCCCAGTACCTGTTTGTGTCTGATACAATTGCTTAGAAAAGTTATGTATATTTTTCTATTGTAGATAATGAAACTCAGATTCACAGAGGTAATGTCTTGCCCTGGGCCACAAAGCAATTAAGTCATGGAACTAGGACTTGAACTTGGGCCTTCTGGTTCCCAGGCCATGGTCTTTACACTAATTATCTAGAGCTGCTACGCCATACCATTGGTGGAGAGTGGAGTATAGGGATTCCTTACCTCGTCTGCTTCTTGTTCTGTCAGGAACAGTCAAGCCCTTGTGTGCCACCCCCTGCCATCTTTTGGAAGATTTTTCTAGTACTATGTCAGAAGGCATGCATGCACAGTTGGGCAAACATCTTCCCCTCCCTTTAAAAAGTAATATTTGGTAATTACAGTAGCATGACTTTACAAAAAGTGGTAAAAGTAAACAAAAAACCCCAAGACTTGCTCATGATCCCAGAAGTCAACACGATAGCCATTTTCTCATTGACTCCCAATCTTTCTCTGTCTTTATAATGCATTTTATAGTAATAGGCCACATTTTTACATCCTACCCCGGATGCTTGTTGCCATGCCTGGTCTCCTTCACTAAACCAAGAGCTCCTCGGGGAGGGACTGTGTGCACATCACATTTTTATCTCTGGTCCCTTGAGTAATTACAGCTTCACAGCAGCAGCTGGGGAAATTCCATTGAACACCTCCAGAGGGTGCTGGTCACCCAGATTGAATAAAGCCACCTGGCTGTGTGAGGAAGCACTGGCACACACTCAAGGGTTGCTTGAATTTCTCATAGGTGTTTGTAATTAATGGCTGTGTAATGTTTTCATGAGTTGATAATCAGCTTTCATTTAGCCATTTGCTTGTTGGACATTGAGTTCCTCTTCAATCATGAGGGGAGCTTTTTGCTTCTCTGTGTTATTTCTTTCAGCTTAATTTCTGGCTGTGGGGTTCCTGGGGCAAGAGCATGGAAATGCCATGGTTGTCCTCACATACACCACATTGCCGCTCTTAGTGCCAGGTTTCCCACAGCACTTGTGCCTTGTGTCTTGGCCAGCATGGCACCCATGGCATGACTGGGGGTCAGATTCAGAGAAGGGAGAAGTACACTTGACATTCATCCTCTCTGCCTGCTCCCCAGCCTGCTGGTTGCCCTGTGGTGTTAGGTGCTGACCAGTACCGACTAGCAACCCAGGAGCTCCGTGTTTGGAGGCTGGAAATGTGGTCTGGGCTCAGCTAGGTCTCGGCTGGGAAGGCCTAACCGGCCATACTCAGAGAACAGATTAGGAGTAGTCTCGGCTGCATGGTGGTGACTAGTAAGTATGTCCACTGACTCATGTGGATATGGTGTTTCAGTGACCACAGCCTGACTTAATATACGGCGCTGTGCTGGATGGAGGTGAGATTCCTGTCCACAGCGAGCTGAGGCGTTGTAAGAGGGAAGGAACATGGATGGCTTGGGGTTAGCGATATGAAACTTGGGAAGGTGAGCAGGATGGAGCAGAGAGCCCTCCACACAGAGAATTGCTTGTGCCTTAGCCCAGAGGCCTGGAATATTTTTCTTCCCCCGGGAGGTGTAAGTATAACGGAGCAGTTCAGAGAAGGCAATGTCCTGGATTAATGGCGGTGGGCAGCCACAGTAGATTCTCAGTAAGCAGTTGGCTTTGGGTCAGTTCCTACACTTGAAGGGGGTGTAGAATTTTGAGGGCGCCCATGTAGGGGACAGTAAGGGGACTCCAGACCATAGAGGGCCTTTAGGATGACGGGATGTTATCAGGGGCTAGGAAGGGTGGGGCCCACATTCTTGCATCAGTAGTTTTGGGTACTTACCCTTTGGTGCCATAGTGTGCAACGTGTCTGACTGCCCTTCTCGGTGCCTTGTACACTCATGGTGGGTGAATTTGAGGACAGGAAAAGCGAGGTTAACCACCTGTTAGAAATCCGTCGCTCACTCACCTGCTTTTTGAGCCCCACACAGGCCACATGTTGCTGAGAGGTGAGCATGTAATGTTCTAGGTGCCTCTGAGCTGATTGTGATTGGGCGGCGGTGTCCAGAGGCTTGTGTGTTTCTAGGAAGCATCAGTGTGGCAGCTTAACAACGCCGTGTAAAGCAGGCCAGGACCTGTGGCCTGCTCACTTAGCCTGAGTTGAGGCAGTTGGGCTCTTCCCTGATGCAGCCCATACCTGCCTGGAGGGTGGCAAGAGAGAAAGGGGCAGAAGGACCTTGCCATAGTCAAGTCGACAGGCCTAACAGGGTGCACACATGTAAGTGTGTGTGGCCTCCAGGAGAAGCTGTTGGAAAGGCTGGTGGAGCTCATTCAGCACAGCTGAAGGCCACAAAGGGCCATTCCGGCCTGGGGAAGACCCTTGTGGACCACAGAGGTCTTCATGACTGGAGTCTCTGTGGTCTGGGCTGTGGAGGGTCCCCTTCCAGTGCCAGATGCCTGTATGTGGGTGGATGCAGTATTCAGCAAGTAACAAGTTTGGAACTTTTTTTTTTTATTATTAAACTTTTAATTTTGATATAATTGTAGTTTTCTTTGCAGTTGTAAGACAATACGGAGCTATTCTACATACACTTTCCCCCAGTGGCAACACCTTGTAAAATTACAGTACAGTGTCAGAATCAGGATATTGACATTGATGCTGTCAAGATGCAAGACAATTCCATCCTTTCAGTTCCCCTCACGCCATGCCTCTTGCTCTCCCACCACTACTGCCTCTTAACCCATGGCAGCCATGAATCTCTTCGCCCTTTGTATAAATTACACATTTCAAGAATTTTATGTAAATGGAACATGTAGCCCTTCAGATTTTTTTTTTTTTTTTTTTTTTTTTTTTTTTTTTACTCATAATTCTCTGGAGATTCACCCAGATTGTGTGGATCAAGTTTGTTCCATTTTATTGCTGACTAGTATTCCATGGGGTCATGTACCAGTTTCTTTAACCACTCACCCACTGAAGGATATCTGGGTTTCTATTTTTGGCTATTGTTAAATAAAGCTGTTATAACCATTGGAAATCTACAGTTTATCTGTGAATGCAAACTTTTGTTTTTCTGGAATAAGTATCCAGGTGTACAGTTCCTGGATCATATGGTAATTGCATACATAGTTTTTAAAGAAACCGCTAAGTTTTTTTAGAGTGGCTATACCATTTCACATTCCTTCTAGCAGTGTGTGGGTGATAGACATTCTTCACATTCTTGCCAGCATTTGATGTTATCACCATTTTTAATTTTAGCCATTCTTTTTTTTTTTTTTTTAAGATTTTTATTTATTTATTTGACAGAGAGAAACACAGCTAGAGAGGGAACGCAAGCAGGGGGAGTGAGAGAGGGAGAAGCAGGCTTCCCGCCGAGCAGGGAGTCCAGTGTGGGGCTTCATCGCGGGACTCCGAGACCGTGACCTGAGCCAAAGGCAGATGCTTAACAACTGAGCCACCCATGCACCCCTAATTTTAGCCATTCTGATAGGTTTATATTGCTCATGGTTCTAAACAGATTTTTTTTTTCTGTTGAGTCTCTAGAGGGCTTATTATACGCCATTGGATACAAGTCCTTTGTTGGGCATGTGGTTTGCAAATACTTTTATCCCACTTATGACTTAATCTTTTCACCCTCCTGGTAGGTAAGACCTTTGTACAGCAAAAGTTTTTAATTTTAATGAAGTTCGATTTGTCAGTTTTGTTTCATTTTTAGTTAATTTTTGTGTAAGATTGAACTTTATTTTTTGCCTGTGGGTGTCCAGTGCTTTTAGCACCGTTTGTCAAAAGACTGTCTCTCCTCCACTGAATTTCTTTAGGACATTTTCCAAAATTAAATTAGACATATTTGTGTAGGTCTGCTTCTAAGTTCTTTATTCTGTCCCTTTTTTTTAAAGAAAGGAAGAGAGGTAGGGGAAGAGGGGCAGAGGGAGAGAGAGAATCTTAAGCAGTTTCACACCCGCACAGACTCTGATGTGGGGTTCCGTCTCACAACCCTGAGATCATGACCTGAGCTGAAATCAAGAGTAGAATGCTGGGACGCCTGGGTGGCTCAGTTGGTTAGGCGACTGCCTTCGGCTCAGGTCATGATCCTGGAGACCTGGGATCAAGTCCCACATCGGGCTCCCTCCTCGGTGGGAAGCCTGCTTCTCCCTCTTTCACTCCCCCTGCTTGTGTTCCCTCTCTGTCAAATAAATAAAATCTTTAAAAAAAAAAAAAAAAAAAGAGTAGAACGCTTCATGGACTGAGCCACCCAGGCATCCCTCCTGTTCCATTCTACTGATGTATATATCCCTCCTTCCACTCTTATCACACAATCTTGAATACTGTGGATATGTAATAAATCTTGTAATTGAGTAGATGAATTCCTCCTTTTTTAATTTTTAAAAACTATTCTAGTTCCTTTGACTTTCCATTTAAATTTTAGAGTAATCTTGTCTATATTTACAAGTCTTACTGAGCTTTTGATTAGTAATTGCATTAATTCTGTATATCGATTTGGGGAAAATTGGCATCTTAGAATCTTCCAGTCTATCAACATACGTCTTTTTTTTTTTTTTTTTTAAAGCTCATTTCTGGTTTCTTTCGTTAGTGTTCTGTAGTTTTGCTTTTTTTAGCAAGTGAGTCTTGTACATGCTTTGTTAGATTTACAGCTAAATATTCCTTTTTATTTTAAGATTTTATTTATTTGAGAGAAAGGGTGAGCATGAGCAGGAGAGGGAGAAGCAGACTCCCTGCTGAGCCGGGAACCTGACCTGGGGCTCAATTCCAGGACCCTGGGATCATGACCTGAGCCGAATGCAGATGCTCAACCAGCTGAGCCACCCAGGTGCCCCAGTATTTCATTTTTTAAAAGTGATTGTAAATGGTATTAGGCTTTTAATTTTGGTATCCACATATTCACTGCTAGTATATAGAAATACAGTTGATTTTTGTATACTGATCTTATATCTTGCATCCTTGTTGAACTCACTAGTTCTGGGAATCTTTAAAAATAGATTCCTTGTTTTTCTGCATAGAAAGTTATGTCATCTGTAAACATTTTTTTTTCTTTCTGATCTACGTGCTTTTTATTTCCTTTTCTGCCTTATTGTACTAGCTAGAAATTCTAGCACTATAGTTCTGAGAGTGGACATCATTGCCTAGTTCCTTATCTTAGAGGAAAACATATTGTCTTTCATTGTTTCTTAAATTTCACATATTAGTGAGATCATGCGGTACTTGTGTTTCTCTGACTGACTTATTTCACTTAGCATTATACTCTGTAGCTCCATCCATGCTGCTACAAATGGCAAGATTTCATTCTTTTTTTTTATGGCTGAGTAATGTTCTGTTTTAGATATGTATCATATTTCTTTTAATCTTTTAAGAGATTTTATTTATTTATTTGACAGAGAGAGCGATCACAGGTAGGCAGAGAGGCAGGCAGAGAGAGAGGAGGAAGCAAGCTCCATGCCGAGCAGAGAGCCTGATGTGGACCTCAATCCCAGGACCTTGAGATCATGACCTGATCTGAAGGCAGAGGCTTTAACCCACTGAGCCACCCAGGCACCCAGATATATATCATATTTCTTGATCCATTCATCTGTCAGTGAACATCTGGGTTGTTTCTGTAGTTTGGCTGTTGTAAATAATGCTGCAGTAAACATAGGGATTCACGTATCCCTTTGAATTAGAGGTTTCCTAATTTGGGTGTAAAATTCCTGGATTGTAGGACAGTTCTGTTTTTAATTTTTTGAGGAACTCATCTGAAATTTTGCTTTTGTTTCTGAAGAATATTTTCTCCAGGTATAGGATTCTGGATTGACGGTTTTCTTTCAGTGCCTGAAAAGTATTGTACCACTTGCCTCTGGCCTCCAGGGTTCCTAATAAGAAGTCCACTGTTGTTATATTTGGTTTTCTCCTCTCCATAAGCTGTTACTTTTCTTTGGCTGCTTTCAAGAGTTTGTATTTGTGTTTAATTTCCAGAAATTTAAATTTGATGTGTCTTGGTGTAGATTTCTTTGGATTTATCCTTTGGCATTTACTCAGCTTTTTGAATTTATAAGTTGCCTTTCCAAATTTGGGGAAGTTTTCAACCGTTTTTCTTCAAGTGCTTTTTCCACCTTACTCTCCTTTTCTCCTTCTGGGAATCTGATGACACAGATGATAGATCTTTTTTCATTGTTCCACAGGTCTCTAAGAGTCGTTCTTCTTGTATTATTTCTTTTAGTCTCTTTTCTCTCTGTTTCTGTTGCCTGATTGGTTATTTCTTTTCTTTTCTTTTTCTAAGATTTTATTGATTTATTTGACAGAGAGAACAAGCGCACAAGCAGGGGGAGTGGGAGAGGTGGAAGCAGGCTCCCTGCAGAGCAGGATGCATCATGTGGGGCTTGATCCCAGGAGCCTGGGATTATGACCTGAGCCAAAGGCAGACACTTACCTGACTGAACCCACCTAGGTGCCCCCAATTGGGTAATTTCTATTCTTTTTCTTCCAGGTCACTGATTCTTTCCTTATGGTTTTCATCATTGTGCTGTTGGGCCCATCCATTCAGCTTTTTATTTCATTTACTGTATTTTTCAGTTTCAAAATTTCCATAATTTTTTTTTTTTTTTAAATCTCTGGGTTTTGTTGTTTGTTTGTTTGGGTTTTTTTGCTGGGGCTTTCTGTGTTCCCCTTTATTTCAGGCACATTTATAATTTCTTATTGAAACATTTCAGCATTAATGCTTTAAAATTCTGACATGTCTGTCACCTTGGTATTGGCATCTGTTGATTGTCTTTGTTTATTCATTTTTTGACCTTTCTGTTTCTTAGTATGCTGGTGATTTTTTTTTTTTTTTGATTGAAACTTGGATATTTTTGTGTTATTTTAGGTGACTTTGGATTGTGTTTGACCCTTCTCTTCTAGTTGGCTTTTTGTGACACTACTGCAGTTGGGTAAGGGGAGTGTGGGGGGGTGGCACCATCTTTTACTTTCAGGTGGAAATAGAAGTCCAGACTGCCCACTTGGCCTCCACTGACACCTGACGGGGAAGTTCCTTGTTACAGTGGAGCAGGGGTGAGAGTTTGGCTCTCCCCATGTCTTCCTCTGACTCTATCCCAGCAGGGAGAGGGAGGGGGTCCTTGTTACTTCTGGGTGGGGACAAAAATCCCAGCTGCCTACCAGGCCTCCTGATACCTTCTGGTAGGGGTGCTGGGGTACCTCTTAGCTGGCAAGAGTAGGAAGGAAGCCTTTGCTGGTATAGGTGGGTCTGGGGCTGAGTCTTTCCTGTCATGTGTGGCAGGAATAGAGCATTTATCATCTAAGAATATATATATATATATATTTTTTTTTACCACATTGTTCCTTCCCTGGTTCTTCAGCTAGAGAGAAGAGTTTTAATTGGGGCTTTTATTTGTACCTGTTGGCACTTCAGGTTGTTCATTCTTCCAGTACCTGGTCTGGGACAGTGAGACAAAAACAGAAGCCAGGGTACATATGTCCATGTTGTTTTCAGGTCTCAGGATCCCCAGCCCTCTTCTCTGCCACCTCTCCATCTTGCATAGTCTACTTAGATTTTCTTAAATACAGTGTCCAAGGTTTGATTTGTACTTAGTAGGAGGCATAGGGAAAATTACGTCTACCTATCTTCCAGGAAGCAAAAGTTCCAAGTAACCATTTTTGAAAGGACTTTCAATTGAGGAAGGCACCCAGACCACCAGTAGTCTCTTACCAGAGACCAGCCAGAAGTACACCTCTGGTTTATTGGGTTTGTGAGGGAAGTCTGAGTCTATATTTATTTCTTTTAAAGATTTTATTTATTTATTTGACAGAGCAAGTGAATGAGCACAAGCAGGGGGGAGCTGCAGGCAGAGGGAGAGGGAGAAGTAGGCTCCCTATTGAACAGGGACCCCGATGTGGGGCTCAATCCTAGGACTCTGAGCTGTGGCCAGATTCAGAGGGGACCTGTGGCAGTCCCTCAGATCACTAGCTGCTCAGGAAAGGTCAGGTAGATGTAGCTGCTAATTTGAAGTCTCCCCAAAGCCCTACGACCCGGTCAGGAGAGTAGCATATGGTCACAGCTAGGCAGAAATGGGGGAGACCACGGCTTTGTCGTCTAACCTGATTTCATACCTCAGGGAACCACAAACTAAGAGGCAAAGTGGGGAAGTCACCTGGCCCAGGATCACCCTCTGACCCTGACCTTTCCATCTTGTGTATGGATGTCACTGAGTGGTGTGAGAGAGATGATGACTGTGCCTACCTGCTTGGGGAATGGCTGGGAGTCAGTGGGCTGGTAATCGCTGAGAAGACACCTTACTCTCTTCTGTTTTCCAACACAGAATTTCATTCCACATCCCCCGTGGCCCTCCTGGGTTGTGTTCTTCTAACCCCAAGTTCCCTGCCAGCACCTACTTCTCATGTTTCATCAAAACCAGTCCTTCACTTCCTTTCCTCAACCCTCTCCATACCCGTTGCCAGAAGCTCCTACTACTCTGTTAACTTTCGTTGGGAAAAGCCAGAGCTTCGTCCTGGAGGCCTAAAGGACCCTGCATAAGCCAAGAAAAAGGAGTGTTCTTGGCTTACCCCACAATGCTGTATGACCTCTGGCAGGTGACCTTCCCTCTCTGAGTCACAGATTCCACAGCTATAAAATGAGGTGGTGAGACAGGCTCCAGTTTGGAAAGTGTTGAATAAAAAGCATGTTAAGAGGACCACCAAAGCTTTCTCAGAGATGAGTCATGTGTGTAAACAGCAGGCACAAGGTTTGGGTTTTAATTTGTGTTGCTGCCCTCCAAAGGGTAGTGGACAAATTGGCTTGCTTGTGCCTTTTCCAGCTGCTTCTCACCAGCTGGGTATGGCTGAAAAGGGAGGTGGAGCCAGAGTGTCTGTCTAGTGTTTCAGCTCCTG
The DNA here is from genome assembly GCA_004023965.1 of Spilogale gracilis. Taxonomy (NCBI): domain Eukaryota; kingdom Metazoa; phylum Chordata; class Mammalia; order Carnivora; family Mephitidae; genus Spilogale; species Spilogale gracilis. Next base: position 61,020 of record PITA01004118.1, on the reverse strand, counting down.
TTGAGTTCCCACTGTCAGGGGCTTGGGGGATGGGGGACTCTTCTTAAAAAAAATAAAAAAGTTGAAGAGAGAGGCAAGATGGCAGAGAAGTAGGAGACCCTGTTTCAAAAGGTCTCCTGAAGTGAGCTGAACTATCGACCAGGACAATCTGAACACCCATGAAGTCAGCCTAAGATGTAAGACTACACACTTCTGGATCTCTGCGGGGCAGAAGAGCATCAGCAGAGAGGTAAAGCAGAGCGGGAGTACTCAGACTGATTTCAGAGGAGAAATAGGAGGGGGAGGGAGTCAACAGAAGCGACCCATTGGAAAGTAATACCCCAATACGAAAGTGCCCTATGTTCAGGGACCAGCATCAACTTGCAGTCTGGCTAAAAGCACTCAGGGGCTCCTGGGTGGCTCAGTGCGATAAAGCCTCTGCCTTTGGCTCAGGTCATGATCTCAGGGTCCTGGGATTGAGGCCCACGTCGGGCTCTCTGCTCAGCGGGGAGGCTGCTTCCTCCTCTCTCTCTGCCTACTTGTGATCTCTCTCTGTCTGTGTCAAATAAATAAATAAAATCTTAAAAAAAAACAAAACAAAGCATTCAAAAGCAAAGGGTCTTCACTGTTGGCAGGGATATAAAACTACAACACCTGGCCAGGGATAGAAAGTGCTCCCTGGAGCTGCATGGGAGGGAACCTGGTGGTGTGGAGCATCTTTAAAACTGCCACTTTTTGGGGGCGCCTGGGTGGCTCAGTTGGTTAAGCAGCTGCTTTTGGCTCAGGTCATGATCCTGGAGACCCGGGATCAAGTCCCACATCGGGCTCCCTGCTTGGTGGGAGGCCTGCTTCTCCCCTCTCGCTCCCCCTGCCTGTGTTCCCTCTCTGGCTGTGTTTCTCTCTGTCAAATAAATAAATAAAATCTTAAAAAAAAAAAAAACAAAAACCTGCCACTTTTTGGGCGCTTGGGTGGCTCAGTGGGTTAAAGTCTCTGCCTTCGGCTCAGGTCATGAACCCAGGGGTCCTGGGATCGAGGTCCACGTAGGGTTCTCTGCTCGGCAGGAAACCTGTTTCCTCTGCTCTCTCTGCCAGCCTCTCTGACTACTTGTGATCTCACTCTCTGTCAAATAAATAAATAAATAAAATCTTAAAAAAAACAAAACAATAAAACCAACCAAACAAAAAAAAAAAACTGCCACTTTTTTCCCCCCGCCACTTGGGCCAGGCGCGGGCAACCCGCAAAGGAGGTGACTCTGCAGACTTGTGCGCGACCTGTGGGACCGTAGGATCACAGTCCATCCTCCAGAAGAGTGCACTACAGAGACTCTGTGGGCAGAGACAAGGTCTCACAATCCGAAATCAGTTGCAGTTTCCCCGGCGTGGGAGTGAAACGACAAGTGGTGGGCTTTGGGCGCCAATCTGACCAGCGGCTGCGGGTGCGCCGGGTTGTGACAAGCGGCCAAAGGGGGAAGATATAGGGAGAGTCTGTGAGCCCTGCACCATCCAGAGGGCTGCTAACTGAGGCCTCTCCCTGACAGAGGTCTGGGCGCAGACATCTTGCTCTGGCCTGACTTTCTGAAAAGCTGCCAAAAGGCGCAAAAGACAAATCCTCCAGAGAACAAAAGCCTGAAAACCTGGTTGCCATGGAGCCCAGCCCCTAGAAAGGGGGCGGAGAGACTCAGCCCAGGTACAAGGGACTGAAAAACAGCGTGGCAGGCCCCTCCCCCAGAAGGCAAGCCGGAAGAACAAGAGGACAACACCAAAACTGTAAAACCCCAACATCGGGGGAAAGGCAATGTATTAAGCTCCTGGTACTACCCCAAAAGCTGTGTGCTTTCTAGATACAGCTTTTCACTTTATTTTCTTTTTAACTTTTTTCTATTTTATTAAAGTTTTCACTTTATTTTAAAATTCATTTTCACAGTTTTTGTTCTTTTATTTTTTAACCCTCTTATTATTATATGATACTTAATACAACACTCCATAATAACTTTTGACCTTGAACTTTTTTCAGACACATACCCTGTATTTTGTTGTTGTTATTGCTTCTGTTGGTTTGTTTTTTCTGTTTTTTCCCCCTTTTTTTCTCTTCTTTCTTTTATTCTTTTTTTCTTTTAAATATACATACAGTTATAAGCTTCAAGGTAATCCTTCATTCCTATTCGATACTACCCCTATATACAAACCAGTTTTAATCTCCCTATATCTTTAGATAGTGGACTCCTCTAATAATAATAATAAGACACACCTGGGAGGATATGAAATACTTTTCTTGCCCACAACAAGGATTCGCACTCACCTTCCCATCCTATTCTTCTGTCAGTGTTTCTGTGTAATTGTTTTTGCCTTTGTAATATATAAATACTGGTCTTGGGGGTCATTTGGGTTGGGTTTAGCTTTTTGATCTCTTCAGCGTTCTTTTACTTTTGATGGTCTTTTTCTTTACTCTGTTTTAGTTTTGTACAATAAATCCTGCCATTGGGGCCCATTCTGGCTGGGTTTTATCTTGCTTCTTTTCCTTTTTCTCTTTTTTCTTTCTTCTTCCTTTTCGGTGGTGACTTCTGATTGCTCTGAAACCTTCCAACCAGCAACTCACCTGGGCAGTGGTTGATATATTCAGTTATACATCCCCTCAGCCACTCCTTGCCAAAATGACTCGGAGGAGGAAAAACCAACGGAAGAAAAACCCAGAGACTGCAACCCCTGTCACAGAATTACTGGAAATGAACAAAAACAATATGACGGAAATGGAATTCAGGGTAGCAATCATCCAAGCAATGGCTAAGTTGGAAAAGAACATTAGTGGCAAGATAGAAGTTCTAAGGACAGAAGTGAAAGCCGAACTGGCAGATGTTCAAAAGGCTATTAATGAGATGCAATATAATTTAAATATGCTAACAGCTAGGGTAGATAAAGCTGAAGATCATATTAATGATTTAGAAGACAGATGGATTAAGAAGGAGGAGCAAGAGAAGTCTTGGATCAAACAGCTAAAATCCCATGAAAATAGATTTAGGGAAATAAATGATGCCCACAAAATACTCCAATATCAGAATTATTGGAATCCCTGAGGGATTTGAGAGAGAGAGAAGCCTAGAAGATATAGTTGGACAAACCATGGAAGAAGATTTCCCTACTCTGGGGAATGAAACAAGTGCTCATGTCCTAGAGGCGGAGAGGACACCCCCCAAGATCAGTGAGGCCAGAAAAACCTCCAGGGACATAATTGTGAAATTCATGAATCGTAAAATCAAAGAATATGTCTTAAGGGCAGCTAGGAGGGAAGCGATCCCTACGTACAGAGGGAGGACCATCAGAATAACGTCAGACCTATCCACAGAAACCTGGCAAGCCAGAAAGGGCTGGCAAGACATATTCACGAAATTATATGAAAAAGAACATGCAACCAAGGATAATGTATGTACCCAGCAAAGTTGACTCTCAAAATGGGAGGAGAGATAAGGAGCTTCCAGGACCACCAAGGTCTAAAAGATTATGCGACCACCAAGGCAGCAGAACAAGAAATATTAAGGGGGTTTCTATAAAAGAGAAACAATCCCAAGAGTGACACAGAACAGAAATTTACAGAGGAAATCTATAGAAACATGAATTTCACAGGCAACATGATACCAATAAAAATGTATCTATCAATAATCACTCTCAATGTGAATGGCCTAAATGCTCCTATAAAAAGTCACACGGTTGCAGACTGGATAAAACAACAAGACCTGTCCATATTTTGTTTACAAGAGATAAGATTTTGAATCTAAAGACACTTCTAGATTGAAAGTGAGGGGATGGAGGGCCATCTTTCATGCCAATGGACCTCAAAAGAAAGCCAGGGTAGTGATTCTCATATCAGACAAATTAGATTTTAATCTAAACACTGTAGTCAGAGACACAGAAGGACATTACATCATTCTCAAAGGGTCTATACACCAAGAAGATCTAATAATTGTAAATATTAATGCCCCCACATGGGAGCAGCCAACTACATAAGCCAGCTGTTAAGCAAAATAAAGAGTCATATTGATACCAATACATTAATTGTAGGAGATCTTAACACTCCACTCTCAGCAGTGGACAGATCATTTAAACAGAAAATCAACAAAGAAACAAGAGCTTTTTTTTTTTTTTAAGATTTTATTTATTTCTTTGGCAGAAACACAGCAAGAGAGGGAACACAAGCAGGGGGAGTGAGAGCAGGGAGAGCAGGGAGCCTGATGTGGGGCTCGATCCTGGGTCTCCGGGATCATGACCTGAGCCAAAGGCAGTTGCTTAACCAACTGAGCCACCCAGGTGCCCCGAAACAAGAGCTTTGAATGACACATTGGACCAGATGGATCTCATAGATATATTCAGAACATTCCACCCTAAAACAGAATACTCATTCTTCTCAAGTGCACATGGAACTGTCTCCAGAATAGACCACATACTAGGTCACAAATCAGGGCTCAACCAATACCAGAAGATTGAGATTATTCCCTGTATATGCTCTGACCACAATGCCTTGAAACTGGAACTCAAGCACAACAAAAAGTTCAGAAGAAAATCAAACACTTGGAAGCTAAAGACTATTCTGCTCAAGAATCTGTGGATCAACCAGGAAATCAAAGAAGAACTTAAACACTTCATGGAAGCCAATGAGAATGAAGATACATCAATCCAAAACCTATGGGATACAGCAAAGGCAGTCCTAAGTGGGAAATACATAGCCATCCAAGTCTCACTCAAGAAAACTGAAAAATTCCGAATACACCAACTCTCATTACACCTTAAAGAACTAGAAAACCAACAACAAATTAAACCAACCCCCCACATAAGATGGGAAATAATTAAGATTAGAGCAGAGATCAATGAATTAGAAACTAGAGATAAACGGTAGAACACATCAACGAAACTAGAAGCTGGTTCTTTGAAAGAATAAGATTGATAAACCATTGGCCAAACTAATCCAGAAGAAAAGGGAGAAGACCCAAATAATAAAATTATGAATGAAAGGGGAGAGATCATGACTAACACCAAGGAAATAGAAACAATCACCAGAAATTACTATCAACAGCTATATGCCAATGAGTTTAACAACCAAGAAGATATGGATGCATTCCTGGAAACCTATAAACTTCCAAGAATGAAACAGGAGAAATTGACAACCTGAGTAGACCAATATCTAGTAATGAGATTGAAGCAGTGATCAAAAACCTCCCCCAAAACAAGAGCCCAGGACCTGACGGATTCCCTGGGGAATTCTACCAAACATTCAAAGAAGAAATAACACCTATTCTCCTGAAGCTGTTTCAGAAAATAGAAACAGAAGGAAAACTTCCAGACTCTTTCTATGAAGCTAGCATTACTCTAATCCCCAAACCAGGCAAAAACCCCATCAAAAAGAACTTCAGATGAATATCTATGATGAATATGGATGCCAAGATTCTTTTTCTTTTTAAAGATTTTATTTATTTATTTGACAGAGATCACAAGTAGGTAGAGAGGCAGGCAGAGAGAGGAGGAAGCAGGCTCCCCGCTGAGCAGAGAGCACGATGCGGGCCTTGATCCCAGGACCCTGAGATCATGACCTGAGTCGAAGACAGAGGCTTAACCCACTGAGCCACCCAGGCGCCCAGATGCCAAGATTCTTAACAAGGCCCTTGTTAATAGGATCCAACAATACATTAAAAATATTATTTCCACCAGGACCAGGTGGGATTTATCCCAGGGATGCAAGGGTGGTTCAACACTCGAAAATCAGTCAACATGATACAACAAATCAAGAAGAGAAGAGAGAAGAACCACATGGTACTCTCAATTGATGCAGAAGAAGCATTTGACAAAATACAACATCCGTTCCTGATTAATACTCTTCAAAATATAGGGATAGAGGGAACATTTCTCAACCTCATAAAATCTATCTACGAAAAAGCCAAAGCAAGTATCACTCTCAATGGGGAAAAACTGACAGCCTTCCCTCTGAGATCAGGAACAAGACAAGGATGCCCATTCTCACCACTGTTGTTAAACATAGTCTTAGAATTCCTAGCAACAGCAGTCACAGAACAGAAAGAAATAAAAGGTACTCAAATTGGCAAAGAAGAAGTCAAACTTTCTCTCTTTGCAGATGACATGAAAACCCATGTTTTATGTGAAAACCCAAAAGCCTCTACCCCCAAACTACTAGAACTCATACAACAATTCAGTAATGTGGCAGGATACAAAATCTATGCACAGAAATCCGTTGTGTTCTCATACACTATTAATATGTAGAAAGGGAAATCAGAGAATCGATTCCATTTACTATAGCACCGAAAACCATAAGATACATAGGAATAGACCTAACCAAAGAAGTTAAGGATCTGTACTCGAGAAACTATAGAACACTCCTGAAAGAAATTGAAGACAGAAAAAGTTGGAAGAGCATTCCATGCTCATGGATCGGAAGAATAAACATTGTTAAAAAGTCTCTCCTGCCCAGAGCAACCTATACTTTCAGTGCCATCCCGATCAAAATTCCACCAACATTTTTCAAAGCGTTGGAACAAACAATCCTAAAATTTATATGGAACCAAAAAAGACCCTGAATCGCTAAGGAATTGTTGAAGAAGAAAAACAATGCTGGGGGCATCACGTTACCTGATTGCAGGCTTTATTACAAGGCTGTGATTACCAAGACAGCACGTTACGGGCTCAAAAACAGACAAATAGACCAATGGAACACAGTAGAGAGTCCAGATATGGACCCACAAATCTGTGGTCAAATAATTTTCGACAAAGCAGGAAAATATATCCAGTGGAAAAAAGACAGTCTCTTCAATAAATGGTGCTGGGAAAATTGGACAGCTACATATAGAAGAATGAAACTAGACCATTCTCTTACGCCACACACAAACAAAAACTCAAAATAGATGAAAGACCTCAACGTGAGGCAGGAATCCATCAAAATCCTGGAGGAGAACATAGGCAGTAACCTCTTTGACATCGGCCACAGCAACTTTCAAGACATCTCCAAAGGCAAAGGAAACAAAAGCGAAAATGAACCTTTGGGACTTCATCAAAATAAAAAGCTTCTGCATAACAAAGGAAACAGTAACAAAGAGGCAACCCACAGAATGGGAGAGTATGTTTGCAAATGACACTACAGACAAAGGGCTGATATCCAAGATCTATAAAGAACAACTCAAACTCACCCAAAAAGAAGATGATCACATCAAAAAAGTGGGAAGAAGACATGAAGAGGCACTTCTCCATAGAAGACATACAGATGGCTAACAGACACATGAAAAAATGTTTATCATCACTAGCTATCAGGAAAATTCAAATCAAAACCACACTGAGATATCACCTTACACCAGTCAGAATGGCCAAAATTAACAAGACAGGAAACAAGTGTTGGAGAGGCTGCAGAGAAAGGGGAACCCTCTTACACTATTGGTGGGAATGTAAGTTGGTGCAGCCACTTTGGAAAACAGTGTGGAGATTCCATAAGAAAAATAGAGCTACCCTATGACCCTGTAATTGCACTACTGGGTATTTCCCCCAAAGATACAGATGTAGTGAAAAGAAGGGCCACATGCACCCCAATGTTCATTGCAGCAGTAGCCACGACCACCAAACTGTGAAAAGAGCCAAGGTGCCCTTCAACGGATGAATGGATAAAGAAGATGTGGTCCATATATACAACGGAATATTATGCCTCCATCAGAAAGGATGAATACCCAACTGTTGTAGCAACATGGACCGGATTGGAAGAGATTATGCTCAGAGAAATGAGCCAAGTAGAGAAAGTCAAGTATCACATGGTTTCACTTACTTGTGGTGCATAAGGAGTAATATAGAGGACAGTAGGAGAAGGAAAGGAAATGGGAAGTAGGGTAAATCGGGGAGGGAAATGA
>PITA01004118.1:0-53055 GCA_004023965.1 Spilogale gracilis | reverse complement strand
GTTTGAGATATAGTTTGCATACTATAAAATTCAGCCTTAAAAAATTAAAAAAAAAAGATTTTATTTATTTGACAGAGAGATCACAAGAAGGCAGAGAGGCAGGCAGAGAGAGGAGGAAGCAGGCTCCTCACTGAGCAGAGATCCCAATGCGGGCCTCGATCCTAGGACTCTGAGATCATGACCTGAGCTGAAGGCAGAGGCTTTAATCCACTGAGCCACCTAGGCTCCCCTAAAATTCAGCCTTTCAAAGTGTACAATTGAGTGGCTTTTAGCATATTCACAAGGTCGTTCAGCCATTCCACTTTCTTTTTGTTTTTTAAAGATTTTATTTATTTGACAGAGAAACACAACCAGAGAGGGAACACAGGCAAGGGGAGTGAGAGAGGGAGAAGCAGGCTTCCCACAGAGCAGGGAGCCTGATGTGGGGCTCGATCCAGGGACTCCAAGATCATGCCCTGAGCTTAAGGCAGACGCCCAACAACTGAGCCACCCAGGCATCCCCATCGCCACTTTTTAATTCCAGAATATTTTCCTCATCCCACAAAAAAACCCCATACCTGTTCGCAGTTATTTCCCGTTTCCCATTGCCTCCGTGTCCCAGCAACCAGTAATCTGCTTTTTGTTTCTGTGGATTTACCTACTATGGATTTTTTCATGCAAGCCGAATCATATGATACATGGTCTCTGGTGTCTGTGTTCTCTCACTCAACATGATGTCTTCAAGGTTTGTCCATGTTGCAAATTGTGCCATGACTTTGTGTCTTTTTATGGCTGATAGTGTTCTGCTGTATGGATGTACCACATTTTGCTTATCCTTTCATCTGTTGATGCACACTGAGATTGTTTCTACCTTTTCGCAGTTGTGAATAATGCCGCTGTGAACATTCAGGTCCAGGTTTTTATTTGAGCACCTGCTTTCAGTCTTCTCAGGTGGATAGACCTGGGAGGAGAGTTCTGGATTGCGTGGAATTCTGTGTTGAACTCTTTGAGGAAGTGTCAGATTTTTCCACGGCAACTGCACCATTTTATTTCATGTGCTGGGTTTTACTTGTATTATCTCATCAATCATCACGTAAGTCTCATGAGGTGTGGATACTATTACTGTCACCCCAGCTTTTCCAATGGGACAGTTGAAACCCATACAGTTTTCAGCCCAGTGTCACATAGCCAGGATGTTGATGACTCTTTGGCTCATGCTAGCTGTGATCACTAAAGCAATGTCTCTTTTCCCAGGCCCTGTTTTATACCATCAGAATGAGGGCTTGTGACTGTACGTGATATATGTAGTGCCCAGCATACAGTGGTGGGTACTCACATGGTGATCCAAAATGCCATTGGTTCCTGATCTTCGTGGCTTGATCAGGAATTGAGGGAGGCATCTGTGTCTTAGGACTTGCTGTACTTTGTGGCTTTTCAGAGTCCCTCTGGGTTCTGTGTCCCCATCTCTATACCAGATGCTCTAGACCCCCCCCCCCCAAGAGCCTCTTACTCCCAAACATCTTTCTTGGGTGACTTGGCCTGTGGCTGGGAAATGAGATGCCTGGTGTATGCTAATCAGAGATGACTTCTGTATCTGGGGAGCACCGATCTTTAACTTGTCCATAGAACCTGTTCTCTCTCTGCCCCAAGGCCGCTGATGACCTGCCTTCTTTTTTTCTCCTCCAGGCTAAACCTATTTATGGTGGCTGGCTGCTCCTGGCTCCAGATGGAACTGACTTTGACAACCCAGTGCATCGGTCTCGGGTAAGGTCCTCAGAATGAATTCTTGAGGTGGGAGGGACTAGAGAGGTGCCCATCTAAGGGCACGTCCTTGATAGAGTGGAAGAGGGAGATGGGGAGTTGAACGGTGGCTCCTCGGATGGCAGGCCATATGGGAACCCCATTTGGCAAACTCATGGGTCCTACAGGAGAAATCTCGGTGACACTAGTTGTGTCAGGTCCAGTCTTCAGAAACAGTGAAATGTAAAAGGCAGAAGAGTAGTAGTGCAGCAAACATTTGCGTTATGCTAATTAGGCTTTCGGTTCCTTGGTTCCTTCCTTTCCTCATCCCATCTCTCTTTCCTCCAGTTCTCCCTGGCTGGCAAATGAGCACTAGTGAAGGGGTGATGGACTGTAGGGCCAACTCACTTTTTGACCCATCTCTCCTGGGCACCACAGCCCAGGGTGGGTCCCTGCTGTGCACAGGTTGCTGGGAGCAGCCCAGTCTGAACTGGGGCATTGAGATGATTAAACCAACATTGTCACTAACTAGTGGTTTATGCCTCTACCAGGGAGCCCCTTTGGATGACTCCAGTTAAAATACCATCTTTTCTTTTCCACATGATTTTTCCAGGTGCTGCCGCCCATACCCTATAAATTGCTCCAGCTCCTCTCCCTTCTGTCCCCTGCTCCCTGAGAGCCTCTGGCTTGCCTTTTGATCTTTTCTGCCTATGGCCTGAATGCTACAGTCTATGGCGGGGGCCGTGGTGCCCCCACATACCTTGTATTATGTCTGGGATCTTTAGGATTACTTCTGGTATGGGTTTTGACTTTAAAGATATTACTGTCTTTAAAGGAGCCTTCAAAATGTTTCTCAGGAAGACTTCAAGTGGCCTCTCCCTGGACACCCAGTGTGGAACCAGCCGTCTGCAGGCGCCCTTCGCAAGGCTATCTGAGTGTCCTTTTCTCGCCATCCAGGCAGGAGGGCAGCAGGGGTAACTGTCTTCCAATGCCTGCAGTAACCAGGGAGCAGCTCCCTTTCCTGTTCTATATTTGGGTCATAGAGAATTGCCATTTCCAGCTTCTGATGGGAAAAACATTATTATGAATGATATAATTCTGACCCAAAGCGAAGAGATATGATAATTCTTGTGGCCTCATTGCCAGTGAAAGTATGAATTTTGTTGGGCTTTTTGAAATGTTGAAAATAGGTCATAGATCGTCATGATGCTCTTTGGGATTCAGGGACCAAGAGTCTCTTACTCTGGACATGGTTTTTTCCTACAAAAAGGAAAGCACATGTTGTCAGTGCCTTTGGGCCTCCTCTGGCCCCCAGTGACCTGTCCTGTGGGTGGAGAGTAGAGGCACACTTTGCTGGCCGATCACTCCTTGGACATCAGAATCATTCTCACAGGTCTCCCTCCTTCACAGTTTTGATTTTTCTTAGCTTGCTCATCCTCAGTGGATACTGGAGCCTGGCTGTCTTTTTCTCCGTCTCCCACTCCCTGTGGGTCATCAGAACAACCCTTTAATAGCAGTTTCCTCAATTTTATCAGAAGCAGGGAATTAGTGCCTGCCATTCTCAGGTTATTCCATATTGTACCATACACTTCCATCAAATAAATATCGACATATGTTATGTGATCGTCTCTGTGCTGGATACACAGAGAATGCAAAAAGGTGACCAGGATACCATCTGTGCTCTTCAGGAGCTTGCCAGTTAAAATAAAGCAGGCATCTTGTGACATCTCAGTTAAGTCACATGGAAAAACACTGGATGGTTTGGGTCTCTCCCCTGGCCCAGTGTCATCTACCAAATTACTGTTCTTTTGCCCTGGGTCCCTCTTTTCCTGCCTTCTGCCCAAGAAATGGAAGCTTTGGAGCCCACATTCCTTAGACATAGGCTCGTGAGACCCAGGGACGCAGCGAGCAGAGATTGGGACCAGAGCCCTGCTAACCACCCACTCTGTGCTCCATTGCAGAAATGGCAGCGGCGGTTCTTTATCCTCTACGAGCACGGCCTCTTGCGCTACGCCCTGGATGAGATGGTGAGTGTCTTGCTGTGCCCACTCCCTGCCTCGAGCCTCCCCAAGGCTCCTCCTTAGTGTGTGCGTCATCTGTGAGTACAGTACTATGTGCTCTCGTTTGGGCTTGAGGGAGCCTGCAGTTTGAAGAACTTGTGGCTTCTGGTAGAGATGGCTTTGAAAATCCCGACCTTTGGTTTGAGGCGTTGTTAGTGGTGACAGGTGAGAGCAAATAGTGAGGGAGGAAGATGCTTCTGTTCTGGGCTGACAGGAGTCAGACTTGGCCTGACCGCTGCTACTTAGAGAGAGGCAGAACAGGCTGTAGGCCTTTAGTGGCAGGTAGGGGGCTGACCCTGCGTGTGTGTGGAAGTCCAGCACATGCGCATTCCCGTGTTGCAGTCCCAGGACCGCTTCTCAGTTCCATTGCCATAGGGGGTCTCATTCATCCTGTTGGACCTTCAGAGTCACCCTGACCACTAAGCCAGGGCATATGGCTCCTTCCTGCCCTGCTACCCACCTGGTTTGCTCCCTCTTCCTGAGCTAGATGAGTGGCTGCTGTTCTTGGTCCACAGGTGAAGCTGAAAACCCACCCAGGGGGAATGTTCTGGCTTTACTTTTTCTATCCATTTTGCTTCCTGAATTTGTCTCTAAAGGAGATTGGTTTCTACTAACTAAAGTATGACCAAATTCCAAGCTTTTTAAAGGATTAAAGATGGCAAATTCAAGCACCTTTTCCTGTTCATTTGTGTTTGTGTGTGCATTTCTGTGGGCAGTGTTTTTGATTGAGACTGTCCTAGAAAATCTAGACATACTTTGTAAAATGGGTTGACCCCATCCCATCCAGAGTTCATTGTCTGCTACAGGAGTGAGAACAGGGTTCTGGAACTGTGTGCAGTGATAACTGTCCTCTCGAAGAACCTTGTAGTAGACTGTTGGGACACTTGGATTTTAGGGTGGTCCTTATAGCTGTGTGAATAGGCCATAGGTGAATCCATTCTCACACAGGGGTCCTAATCTTAGTGATGTGATGCTTTATTTCGTTTTTCAGATGAATTAATGGGTATGACATTTATTAATAGATAGAATTATAGATGTGATACTTACTTTTACCTCAATATCACCTCATTGGTTCATTTAAAAAAAAAATTTTTTTTTTAAGATTGTATTTATTTGACAGAGGGAAACACAGGTAGAGAGGGAACACAAGCAGGGGAAGTGAGAGAGGGAGAAGCAGGCTTCCCGCCGAGCAGGGATCCCAATGTGGGACTCGATCCCCGGTCTCCGGGATTATGACCTGAGCCGAAGGCAGTTGCTTAACCAACTGAGCCACCGAGGTGCCCCCATTGGTTTGTTCTTAAAAATAATTTTCTTCCTTCTCATTCTTCCAGTGAGTGTATTTATACAGTGTGATAGGCCACAGAGGGTTTTTGCCATGGAAGTATCTGTGGTCCAGAGTAAATTGGAGGTGAGCATCAACGGGGTAGAGGAATTCACTAGAATTAGGAGCAGGAGGAATGAGTCACTAGGACACCCATTCCTTCAGGGAAGGGAAGCAGGCCTGGAGGCAGACCCAGCACTGCCCTCTGTGTTCTCCTGACTTGACCATCATACAAGCAGTAGCCCTGGGTGGGAGTTTTGCTCCTCCGAGCCTTGATGTTCACTTTGTCCTCCCTGTGCCTGGCTAACTTGTTCTTAAGAGCTGCGGAGACTAACAGTAGAGAAGGAGCCTCAGGGGTCACTGGATTACATCCAGGCTGGGCTGGAACATGAACCTTCCTGTAAAATAGAGTTCCCTGGACTTTCCTTGGAGACCGATTATTCTGGTCAGGAAATCTTTCTTTAGGTCTTACTGGAGTCTAGTCCAGTCTTTGTTCCCTTCAGCTCAGTTGCACAAGCACAAAGGGAGAGGGTAGCCAGTGCACAGGCGCAGAGCGCACACTGCATCCCAAGAGCTGCTCCTAAATAATTGAGGCTGTTGAGCCGTGAGTCCTGACACCTTGCAGTACATTTTGGTCTCCCAGCAACCTGATTGCTGGTGGGTATTATTTCACTTGCTGCTGGGGCAGAGGTAGGACTGTGCCAGCAACATGGGAAAAGAAGCCCCAGGAAAAACTTGGATGATAGAGAGGGCATTGTGGGTGATGCCCAGAGTTGAGAGTTTTGGGACCATGGGCCACTTTCTGGCAGATGACCTTGGAGCTGAAGAGACTGACCTAGCATGCGAGTTAGTGTTGAAATATCCTGACTGCAGGCAGTGTAGACACACTGCACCACCAGGGAAGAGAGTGGCATTACTTCTGGGACTGAAAAAAGACAGTGGCAGTTGCACTGAAATACATTGAAAACAACATTTTAGACCTATAAGAGTTTTCCCCGTTGTGTTAGGAAAGTCCTCTGGGGAAAGTTGCAAGGCAGCATCTGGGCTGCAATTGGGAAGGGGGTGACAGGGGCAGTCTATTGCTCTCTGCCCAGATCAACATTGGCAGCCGCTACCCTGGGCCTTGCAGGAAGACCCTGCAGGGGCCTCTCCCAACCCGGGGGTCTCTTTGAGCCTTGTTCTTCCTCACCACTTTCTGGATGAGCACAGTCCAGAATCCTGGAGCTCGAGCCCAGAGGTCAGCTTTCCTGGTGCCTAGACTCCTGCCTCTCCCTGGCCAGCAGGGTCCTGAGATCTGGAGCAGGAGAGCTTTTCATGCAGACTCGTGTGTGAACTGAATGCAGTCATGCGGAGAGTGTTCTCTGAGAGAGCCTGGATGTAGAGCCACGGTCCGCAGCTGGCCACCATTGTGCTTTCTGGGGCCACGTGCCAGTGTCTGGAGCCTTCTTCGACTCTCACAACTGTGCAGGAGTACAGCAGGTTGCTCTGGATACCTCGAGGTGGAGGCCAGGAGTGCTGTGATGCACAGGACGGGCCCCACAACAGGGAATGATCTGGCCCTAAATGTCAGCAGTGTCGAGGCTGAAAAACCCTTCGTGAGCTGGTCAATGGCATGTTTAATTTTAAAAAAAAAATTTTTTTTTAAAGAGTTTATTTATTTATTTGACAAAGAGAGAGATCACAAGTAGGCAGAGTGGCAGGCAGAGAGAGAGGAGGAAGCAGGCTCCCTGCTGAGCAGAGAGCCAGATGCGGGCCTTGATCCTGACCTGCGCGGAAGGCAGAGGCTTTCCCACTGAGCCACCCAGGCGCCCTAATTTTTTTTTAATTTTTAAATTTTATTTATCTATTCATTTATTTTTAAGATTTTGTTTGCTTTTTTGACAGAGAGACAGCAAAAGAGGGAACACAAGCTTTTTTGACAGAGAGACAGCAAAAGAGGGAACACAAAAGAGGGAACACAAGGAACAAACACAGGCAGGCAGCCTGCCTACCCCTACCCTTCTTCCTGCTGAGCAGAGGAACCCGACGCAGGGCTTGATCCCATGACCTGGGATCACGACCTGAGCCAAAGGCCGCCCCGCTGCCCCAGACCTCATCTCTGGCCTATAATACACTGTAGCACTTTATGGCTGGGCTGTCCCCTTAACACTCATGATCTGTTTCAAATTGTTACTTTACTTTTATATAATATTGCTATTTGTTTTCATTGGCTTCATCTTACCAACTAGGTTGTAACTTTTTTTCTCATGGTTGGGCCCCTTGATAATGCTTGGTAGCGCTCTCTGCATTGTCTGGCCTGGGGCTTGGGTGGCACAGACCTAGTAAATATTTGTCGAGTTGAACTAACCAGCTTCGCAAGTACTTTGCTGTAGAGTTTCTGCTCTCAGTGTGGGGAGAAGGTGAGATCTGGGGTGTTTCCTGGAGAGGGATTAGGTGTGTTGTAGCTCTCCCTAGCCCCTACAGAAGGCTTCTGAGAGCAGAGTGGGAAAGGTTGTCCCGGGCCCCTTGGCTGGGACTAACACGGGCACGGCAGATGTCCGGAGTTCCCAGGAGATGGAGGAGAGCTGCAGTCCCTGGGTCAGTGCCTGCCTTGAGGGCGGCTTCAAGAGGCTTTTATGTGCAGAGACTGCTCCTAGGTTTGGGGACTTTGGGCCTAAGTCCGGCTCCAGGGGCTGACTGTTGGTCTTTCTCTTCCAGGCAGCTCTGAGATTGGGCTAACCTCTGGGAATCATTTTTCCTTTTTTGGGAAATTTCTTTCTCAATACACCCACGTACCCTGTAACTGGTGGGTGTGGAAGAGAGACAAATTTCCCAAAAAAGGAAAAGAAATTTCCCAAACGCAAGCTGAGGTGAGGTGGGCTCAGGGCATCCTCACAGACAAGTGGGGGCCTCTGGTTTTTCAGGAGTGGACGGAGTAAAGAGTCTAGAAACCCAAACTGCTCCCTCTCTTGAGACCCTGCTGTTGTTTCTTCCTCTGTAATCTGCCCATTATTGTACCAAATTCTGCCACCTCTCTCTGAGCTTTTGGGGACTGATGTAAAGTGAAGGTACTGGTTTCATCAGAGCCCAAAGGTCATTAGAAGGTTTTCTCAGAGAAGAGCAAGTCCAGTGGGAAGCACAGCCAGGTTGTAGGTGGAGCAGGGCCATGAGGATTTTGGGGCTCTGCGTTGGGAGTGGATCTGGTGAGCTGTGGGCAGTCTGGTCTCTTGCTTTCATGTTCTCTTCCTTTTCCCTCCCAGAAGCCAGGCAAAATGATGGTCTCAGGTTTTTGTGCTTTGTTTTTAAATTATAAGCTACATATAACAAAAGTTACTGTTTTAGCCGTTTTTAAGAGTGTGGTTCTGTGGCATCAAGCACCTTGACACTGTTTGTGGCCATCACCCCGATCAGTCTGCAGAGCTCCTCATCTTGCACTACGGAAGCACTGCCCCCTGCAGCCTCTCTCCCCCTACTACCTGCCAGCCTCACTCTCAGCCCCTTTCTACTTCCTGTCTCCATGATTCTGACGACTCTAAGTTCCTCATATCAGTGGAGTCCCACCGTGTTTGTCCTTCTGGGTCTGGCTTATTTCACTTAGCGTCATGTCTGCACCGCTGCTCCATGTCAGAGCATGCGTCACATCTCCTTTTTTTAAGACATGGTGGTCTAACGGTGTTGAACCCTGTCTGCTCTGAAACAGACTGACCCTGGGTTTCTCCTGCCTGGAAACCATAGAGGGATTGTACCTCTGCTTCCATGGCAGGTGTGTGGTCCTAAAGGTCACTGTCTGGTGCTTCTCTCTGTTCTTTGCCTTGGGCATCAGGACAGACCAGAGCTGTGCAACTTTGTAGGGACTGTGCTGCCAGGGACCCTTACCTTAGTTCACATCCTGAGACATAAACAGGAAAACACGTTTAGTCCTTGTGTACAGGCCTTTTTCAGGGGCGGCCATGGGTTGTTCATCCCACAGAATGTGCAGGTCCAACCGGCACTGTTACACTGTGGTGTCTCTGCCTGGAGGGTCTGTCTCTGCATTGAGAGGTGAGCTTGGTGGGTGCCAAGCTCTAACAGGTTGGGATTGTGGCTCCTTTATAAGGATTTGCTTCCTATAAGACAGAGTCCTGGAAGTTGCTCTGATATCAGGACTTTTGCCCACTTCATTCTTGACAAATGCCAGCTACTTTGGGGCTGTATCAAGTCCCAAAGTAGTGCCCAGGTGCCCAGGGTCCGAGAAGGGCTGGCATAGCTCAGCCCTACTCTCTTTAGGAACAGTCTCTGAGGGGCTTCTGCTTTGTGCCCCATTGCGTTTGTTTGCAGACATTCGCCTAAGACCCTCCTGAGGCCAAGACCCACCTTTCCACAGTTTAAGTCACTACTCCTTGGGATTTTTAGGAAGCACTAATGTTTGAGAACATCTTCTGTAAGCTCTGGCTTTGTTTCTTCCTCACTTGGTGCTTTCCTAGGCAGAGGCAGGCTGATGTGTCTGATTCACTGGTAACCAGTGTGGCTGTCATGTCCCATGGTGGAGAGCTGCGGGGGAGAAACACATGGCGACGAGGAGGTCCTTCGTGGTGAAGCTCATAGTCTACTGGGACCCATATGCACAAAACCATGATGTATGTACTCTTCAAGGCAGTGGGTCATTTGGGGAGTCAGAGAAGTCTTATGAAAGGAAAGAGAGGACATTTGCTGCCATCCTGCTTGTCACAGAGACTGGGGAGGAGCAGCATGCTTGGCCCAGTGCTGTGTTGGATCTTTCATGTGGTCTTCCTGATACTGCCTTGAGAGATATTGTATCCATTTCATAGATGAAAAAGCTGAGGCCCAGATATACAGTAGGGGTCACTCAACTTCTGAGCAATAGACTGAGATTTGTAAACAGGTGAAACCCCTTCTGGGAGAAAGATGGTGTCTTTTCGCCAGTGGTCCATCCTTCACTGTGTCTAGCAATGGCTGACTCAGCCAGCATCTGCTCCCCGCATGCAGGAAGGGAATGGTGCTGGCCAAGGGCCAGGCTGGGTTCTTGGCAGCCTGCCTACCCCTCGAGTTTGTCTGTAGCCTCAAACTGGCAGTGAGAGTAGTTTCCCTTGTGCGTTGAAGCTGGTCAAACTAAACTGACTTCAGGCCTGCCATCTGGGTAGACGACCATGAACTGGGGATGCATACAATCGGAACAGCCTTCCTGGGTCTGTGCCGAGAGGCCAAGATGCTTCCTCGGATGCAGGGGGACCTTCCTTGCAAAGGGAAGGGGTGAGATGGTGAACCTGAGAAGATACTTTGGATTAGTCTCATGTTTTTAGATTTATTTTTAAATCCATCATGTGTTCAGCTTTGCTTTGGCCGCCATTCTTTTCCACACGGTTTCGGCTTCCAGGAAACAGAGGCAGGCCTGCTGTGTCAAGGTGCCAAGAGCCTGAAGGGTGTAGGGAGAGTGTTGGTTTGCAAGTGAAGTAAATATGGGTCTTAAGCCACTTCATCTGTTCTGGCGGGGTGGCCTTGACTAGGGCCCTCCTCGCTGACTACTTTCCCTCCTTCCTCTCTTCTGCTCCCCTGCTCTTTGCTAGTCCTGTGCTTGCTGTAGTGATAATGGTAGTGTCAGAAACAAACTCTGAACTGGAAGTGTTTCCTTACCCAGCTCCATGAGGAAGATGGGGAGCGCTCGAGAAGGGAAGCCAGCGCTGAGGCCGTGCAGATGCACCACATTGTGCTGGGGTCTGTGGCTGCTGTCACACACAGTTGGGAGACTCGGACTTTAAGTGGAGGTCTGCACAGAACCTTCCTAGAAGGATTAAAATGGATGCAGTCTGGTGCCACTTGAGTTAAAATTGTGAAATAATCCCAAGCCCTCCTTCCCCAGTCCCCTAGCTGTACTGATGAATATGCCCTGACTGAAAGGACCTCCTTCTGTGGCAGAATTATCCAGGTGTCTGAAGGCCCAGGCCACATGCCTGCACAGACAAGGCACCTCTTCTTGTATTGACCCTGTAATTAACTTATTTTTCCAAAATAATGGACTTCTTCTTTAAACATCTGTAAAAGTCATGTTTTGTTAATGTGGGCTGATGTGTGAATGATACTCCTCTTTCTGGGTTAACTTGGTGGACCATGTTGGGGCTGCTGTTTGCAAGGAGAAGTGGCAAGTAGCAGGAAGGCGGGAAGCGGGCCACTGGCAACTCTGGGGTGTATAGAAAATGATTCCAGGGTGTGGAGGTGCTTTGTCCCCACCTGCATTAACTTTCTGGACATGGGGCCTTTGATGAGTCCCTGATCCCATCATTACTTAATCACAATAACTGAAAGTAGTTTTCATCTGTTTGGGTGTGACTTTTTTTTTTCCTTTTTTTTTTTTTTTAAGATTTTATTTATTTATTTGACAGAGAGAGAGATCACAAGTAGGTAGAGAGGCAGGCAGAGAGAGAGGAGGAAGCAGGCTCCTGGCCGAGCAGAGAGCCTGACGTGGGCCTCGATCCCAGGACTCTGAGATCATGACCTGAGCTGAACCCACTGAGCCACCCAGGCACCCTGGGTGTGACTTTTTAACAGTCCCTGGGCTGGAAGGTGAGGCACCAGCACGGTCCTGTGAGTCCAGGTGAGTCCTGGTGGTTCCTTGGATGCAGAGAGTGGATGACACAATTGGGGATGGGCCATAGGAAGGCCCTCTGTGCTCGGCCTCTGGGCTTCCTGCTGGGTACTTTGCCTTAGAGTATCTTTGGACCAACCTTAAGTCATTTTGAAATGTTAAAGTGATTGAGCAGGATATGGCATGGATGAACCCAGGTGGCATTGGGAACTCTTCCCAGCTAATACTAGAATCCTGTTGTCAAAAGGTTGGGGGGTCATTGATGAAGTTTACAGGTGCCACGTGCCATTTTCCTTTGTTTGATTCACTAGGATGCATGAGACTTCACTCAGAAGGAAGTACATGGGCTGCCTGTGGCCCAGTCATTAAGCATCTCCCTTTTGCTCAGGTCATGATCCTGGGGTCCTGGGATTGAGCCTCACATCAGGCTCCCTGCTTGGCTGGAAGCCTGCTTCTCCCTCTCCCACTCCCCCTGCTTGCGTTGTTCTCTCACTGTGTCTCTCTAGGTCAAATAAATAAATAAAATCTTGAAAAAAGAAAGAAGCATGTAGATGCAGATACGTTTTCTTTGTGTCTCTCTGGGACCTTCAGTACAAACATTGTTCTCTGGAATCCAGACCATACTTTAAGGCCCTCCTCTCCTTTTAAAGTAAGTCAGGGAGGCGCTTGGGGACATGGGCTGGTTAAGATGTTTGAGCCTGGCATTATTACAAAGTGCAGCATTCTGCCTCTGGTAGCTTTTTCTTGTCATTTACAACTCTGTATGCTGGTCGAAGTGACACATCTCACACATGAAACGGCCGGAGCATGGAAGCCACCAGTGGTGAACCATGGTGCTGTTTGGATGAAGAACAGAGCCGACTCTGTTGTAGCACAGGGGTTTCCAGAGGTGACCCGGTCCAGACCTCCGTTTTATGGGTGTGGGGAAACTCAGTGCAGATAATAATGCAGACACTCTGACCTTGGGGGCTCAGTCAGTAGGTGTGGGCTAAGCAGCCAGGTTCACGGATTGCCTGATCCTGATCTGCAGTCTGTGGACTGCCCTTCGGGGAGTGGAATAGGGGGAAAGTGGGGGAGAGAAGGCCTGAGAAGGGTGGTGGTGGAAATGTTTTATGCTTCCAGAGTTAGAATCTGAGCCCTGTAGAGGAAAGAATTTGAGGACATGCAGGAATAAGTGGGTAGAGGGAGTGAGGTAGATGGGAACAAATAAATCCTTGCCCAGTGTGGTCAGAAGTTTCTGTAGGTAAGCCCTGAAGCATTCACAAGAACCAAGAAAAGGCGAAGGTACCATTGCCACATGAGTGTAGGTCAGCTGGGCCACCCCTTCCTCTGTCCCTTCTCCCTAGGACACTTGGAACATATGGGTCTCCCTCTGTAGGACAGTGAGCAGCTCAGGACAGGGCATGGTATTTGCCTGCACACACAGGACATTAAGTAACATACCCAGGTGTGAGCAAAGCCGACTGGGTCGTAAGTGGGTCTACTGTCCCCTTGGCTTGACTCTGTGCTGTAAACATTTTAAGAAAGCCTCCCACTGAGAACTCGAGTTCTTTGCCTTTCACTCAGCACCAAGGAATTGGCGACCTCGTGTTGCCCATCAAGTGTCTTTCCATCTCACCGGGACCATCCGCTGTGTTTACCTTCCTTCCCAGTTACATAAACGATGAGTCAGGGTCGGCAAAGTCATCAGCTGCCTGCCTATCTCCAGTGTCCATGAGCCATGATGAGGTACCCATGTTCTTCTCTCTGCCTCCTCCAGTGTGCCTGCAGGTACTGAATGAGGAGGCTTCTAGATGCTATGAGTAATTAACGGAGGAGGCTGAAGATGGTTTTATGTCCTATTGTCCACTTGGGTGCCATCTTTCCAGCCCTTTGTGCATACACGGCTCTGTAGTGAAAGGAGGAGGTGATGGGGGCAGTCGGAGGAGAAGTTCTCTTGAGCTGGTGGAAGGATTTCTGCGGCCATCACCCTGTACTGGGATTGCAGCCAGGGATGGGCTGTGATTGGCACCCTTGTTGGAGATCTTCAGGGCTGTGGGTGGACTTCTCTGCAGCAGCTGTGGCTGGTCTGCAGGGTTGGGGGCCGGGGGGGTCCTGTGATAATGGGCTGGGTGGCTGCCTCCTGTAGAGACAGAAATGACTTAGGGTATTAGGAAAGTGAACAGCTTGCAGTAATTGGCTAGGAAACTAATTAAGTAGCAGCAGGGAAAGAACTGTCGAAAAAGAGTCATTTTATGGGAGTTAGCAACAGAAAACATTTGGGGCTGAAAAAACAAAGCCAAGCAAGTGGTATTAGTATGTTTAAATGTGCACATGCGATGCACAGGCGGGGCTGGGTAGTACACAGCAAGGCCACAGAATCCTCCAGGGGCACAGTCCCTGCACCCTACCTCCTGGGCCCGTACACCACCACCCCCGCAGGACCCCACTGCCACTGCACCCGCTCTCCCTGCCTGAGTCTTTTCCTTTGGACTTCCCTGGGAAATGGGCAATGCTAGCCATCTGATAAGCCAAGCCACTTTAGGTATTTATTGTGGATATGCAGCTTAATATGTTCGTGGCTTAATCTCTCCTACCCTCCCTTCTCTCCACAAACACATTTTTTCAGGAGCATCTTTTCTTTGGCAGGGAAGGGCAGGGCATGTTCTTTAAGGTGAGAGATCTTTGACGCCAGGGAATGATTCCACCGGTAAAATCGCAGGAATGATAGTAGGCAGGTGGGTGTTCTTAAGGTAGGGGATCCTTCACAAGGGCTGGTTCAGCCCATGTGCATGTGTGTGTTGAAGAGTCACTTACTCACAAGCATCTGTTGGGTTCCTGGAGTAGTTGGAAGTGAATTCCAGGTGGCTTCATTTTGGAGAGAGGGTACTGATAATAATGCAGACATGGTAGGTGTTACTGGTTGCTTGTGACTGCCCCAGCAAGTCACCACTAACGTGGTGGCTGAAAACAACACACATTTGTTCTCTGACAGCCCTGGAGGTCAGGAGTCCATAATCAGTAACTCTGGGAAGAGCTGGTTCCTTCTGGAGGCTCCAGGGGAGCACCCATGTCCTTGTCTTCCCAGATTCTGGGGACTGCCTCCACTCCTCAGCTTCTGACCCCTTCCTCACGTCACTGTTATCTCTTGCTTCGGTTGTCACCTCTCCTCTTTGTCACCTCTCCTGCCTCTGTCTTCTATGACACTTGTGATGACCTTGAGCCCACCAGATAAGTGGTTCCTCTCCCATCTCAAGACCCTTTTCTTAATCACACCTGCGGAGACTCTTTTGCCATCTAGTGTCACAGGCACTGGTTCCGAGGATTGGGATATGGATATCTTTGGGGGCCATTACTCAGCCCACACAGAGGGTATGATAAAGGGAGCTGAGGCAAAGTGTTCCAGAAACAGAGGAGGGTGATCTGACTCTGCCTGGAAGATTTCATGGAAGAAATGAGCTGGGCCAGGTCTGCATGGCTGAGTGGCATTGCCGAGCCCAGGCTGGGAGATGGTGGGGAGGGCTGCCCACCTTCCTGGCAGAAGTAGGACTTATGAGTGACCAGGGGTGTGGCTACCACCCCTTCACATTGATTTCCTGCCTATCCTGTCCCCAGCTCTGATGTGAGACAGGCTGAGCAGTGGTCATGGGTGCCCTTGGCAGGCAGGCGTGACACAGAAGCACAATGAATGGAAGAAGAGAAAGACAGGACATGGAGGAGGAAAGCAGTAGATGGGGCCAGCAGAGATTGTCACTGATGGCATGGACCCCACCTAGTGTCGCATGTGTCTGTGGTTTCAGAGTGAGTCAGTCATGGAATGTCAATGTAGGGAAGGGCTCAAAAGGACCAGCCCTCGTCCAGGGCAGGCTGATAAAGAAGTGGTTTTGTCCAGGTCACGGCAGCATAGAGACTACCATTAACGAGCTCTGGCAGTTGCTCTGACTAGAGTCAGCTCTTGAGATGAGCTCCTCAAAGTGGAAGGGGCTGCAAATAGCATGGCCGGCTGTCCTCATCAAGCCAGCCTGCGGGGAGGGGTAAGGGAGGGAAGAATCTCCACTCTGTCCTAGAGGAGTCTGTCTTCCTTTCGGCGAGCCTTGTTGTGGGGTTGCTTGCTAAGCCCATGAGACACTACGGTGCGTGACAGTGTGGGTGAAGGCTTTGAAGGACTCCCCAAAGACTGTGGAGGCTTCAAAGGACTTTGTACAGTCCCACTCGTGACCTACTTCCAGCCACATGGGAGCCCCCTGGTCTTAGAGGAGAAGGATCTTGAGCATGATTCCAAGGCTGGGATGCCAGCCCAACCTCTGCTTTACCTGCTCTTTGTCTCTTCTCAGGTAGCCTTCCTTTTGGACTTCTGTACCTTTGGATGGGAGGGAGGTGGATGGGCTGCCCTTCAAAGTCTAATATGAATGATTCACTTTTGTTCCTTTGAACCTACTGGTGAAGGTTGTACCTCTTTTCTCCTCAACCAGTGAGGATATGGTGGCCTGACCTTGCTCAGCGGTGCCCAGACCCCACTGGAAATCGGTATATGCAGGTCCTTATAAGTGGCATCAGGCTGGAGATCCAAGGCCATGATGGCTGTCACTGGGTCAGGAGCCTGAGGCTCACTTCCTTCAGGTAGTCAGGTATTTTTTTTTTGGAACCAGTTAGCCTCTGTGATACATGCAGAGGTGAAAAATCATGTGTCACAGCGCTAGCTGTTCTCTTTGGGTTCATGCTGAATCCTTAACATGGCCCGTGGGGAGCGTGGTAACTTGCCCAAGGGTCAGCTCCCCTCCCCCCTCCCTTCTTGTATCCAGTCGTGGGTCAAAGGCCAGCCGGGGGAGCGCCTCTGGCTCAGTTCCCATTACTCAGCTGGGGCCCAGGCACCCTTACAGACTCAGGGATTCCAGAGCTTTGCCTGGTTAATGTTTGAAGGGTTCTGGTATTGCAGGGTAAATGATAGCAGAAACTTTACACCTTTGTAGTGTGTGTGACTGGTGCTAAAGCTGTTGGATTGCTAACACCTGTTGACACACAGCGCTCACATGTTCCCAGCTGGTGCAGAGAAGTCACAGGGGCTAGGCCACCTCTATTCCTCGTTCCCCTAAGGCAGCTAACGTCTGAAGAATCGTATGGGGTGGGGTGAGGTTTACTTAGTCCTGGGTGTGGAGGGCGTGCCAGGCCCTGACTTCCTTTTTTTTTTTTAAGATTTTATTTATTTAAAATTTTAAAAAATTTTATTTATTTATTTGACAGAGAGAAAGATCACAAATAGGCAGAGAGCCAGGCAGAGAGGAGGAAGCAGGGAGAGCCAGATGCCAGCCTTGATCCCAGGACCCTGAGGCTTAACCTTAACTCTGAGCCACCCAGGTGCTCAAGATTTTATTTATTTATTTGACAGAAAGAAACACAGCTAGAGAGGGAACACAAACAGGGGGAGTGAGAGAGAGGAAGAAAAAAGCTTCCTGCAGAGCAGGGAGCCTGATGTGGGGCTCGATCCCAGGGCTCCAGGATCATGACCTGAGCTGAAGGCAGACGTTTAATGACTGAGCCACCCAGGCACCCCTTGGGCCCTGACTTCTAGTGTGTTCTCAGGGGACCTAACCGCCTGGCCACTTATTCTGGTCCCAGAGATGCATAGGGCTGCCCTGGCTGCATCTGAGGGGACCAGGGGAATGGTGGATATAGTGCAGTGTTGGGAGGGTCCTTGGAAGGGTCCTAGAGTTTAGCCCTTACCTTTGAAAGATGAGGAGAATGAAAGCCAGAGGGGAGAAGGGGTCTCTACAGTCACCCACTGGTAGGTTTTAGGGACACATCTCTGCCTCTGTGCAGTGGTTCTCACTGCCTGGAGTTGGGATTGTGTGTGAACAGGACTGTGTCCTTAATGGGCTGTGAGCTACCGAGAAACAGACACACTTCCTTATTTTCTGTACCAGCAGAGCCTCGTATCCGTAGGACATGCCCAGTGATTGTGGGAAGAATTGAACTGCCTCTTCCAGGGTCATGCAGCGGGTTGGCACAGCACCATGCTTGACAGCTGTCCTTGTGTAGGGCCCTCTTCCCTGCACCACAGTGGTCACAGTCCTCCTCCGTGTCCCACCTGGCCTCGAACCGTGGAAGCCACTAGGGCTGAGGATAAGAAGACGGGGAACCAAGAGGCTGGCAGTATAATGGACCTGGGCTTTGGGGGAAAGAGTAGCAGCATGTGTGAGAGGACACATCAGGTGTCTTATATTTTAGGGACCAACATTCCGAGACAGAGGAGAAAACACAATCCATGCCGTAATGAGGAGAGGGCAGGAAAATAACCGCCACCCAGCTGTGCCTGGGCCTGGTTCTACATCAACACTGACACTGGGGAGAGCCAAGTACAGTCAGAGTATCATTGTAAATGGAGTTTGATGGTGTTTTGGGGACATAAGGTAGCCTGTGACAGCAGGGCTGGGCTTCAGACCACAGCCCTTAGCAAGAATAACCCAAACATCTCACCTGGTCCTGCCTGGCGGACACTCCTCTCTCGCTTTCTCTTGGCTCTCTGTCCCTCGCTCTGTCGCGCTCTCTGGTTGCCCGTAATAATATCTCATTGGTTCCTCCCAAAGTGTCCTCTAGGGCATCCTCTGTCCCTCCTCTGAGGGTGGGTAGTGTTAACAGCGCAAAGTTGGCGCACACACACACAGACACTGTTTCCAGCTAAACCTGTGTTGCCCGTGTAGCCAGACTCCACTTCCTCTGCTTCATCTGCTGACACTTGTTATAATCATGTGGAAAGCTCATGGCAAGTGATCAGGAAAAGGGTAGGTGGTATGAGTCCGTTTCAGATACACAACAGTGGTCATTTGTTTGACACAAAAGCAGCTTGGCCTTAGGCAATGGGGTATGTTTCCAACCCTGGTTCTTCTCTCTCTGCTTACCAGAGTGAGAGTTGGGGGTGGAGAGGCCCAAACATGACTGGTGGGAATTCTCGAAGGCTCCCCTGATGTTCCTGTCTTTTTCTTCATTTGCTTGCCTTGGCCCACTGGACCAGATCATTATGCCCAGCTTTTTAGCTGCCTTTCTATAACTGAAATAAACTCAAGTCCTTTTCTCCTTGGAAAGGAGAAAAAGAGGACTGAACTTTTCCTTGTGGGGCCATTCAGCCATTTTTATCTTTCTTTATTCATAGGCCCTATAGGGAAAGACAAAAGCTCACGTAGGTGATGTTGATAGACATCAGGATGTCTTCTTTAGATGGGACCCCTCATTCTACTGCTGTGGACCTCTGCGGAGGCAAGGAGAACAATGCCCATCAGGCCGGTTGGGCGGAGGGAAGGTATGGTGGCTGCTACCATGGCCCGAGGGAAAGGAAGGTCCAGTTATCTGTGGAAAGGAGTGGACATGGAAGCACGTATCTCTTCCATTTGTTCACTCATCCATTCATTCAACATTGCAGAGGTCACGGGTGTTTGTTCACAAGGGACGCTATAAGAGTGGCCGCTATAGTGATCTGACGGATAGAAGAGGGGAGAGGTCTTCTGTATTGAACTTTAGTTTTTTAGTTTAACAGCATATATGAATTTCTGATAGCTTGGTACCAGTTTTGACCATGCTATTTCCCCCTGTATATTGTTAGCCTTTTCCCATCTGAGAGAAAGGCATTAGCCTAGAACATATCTAGTTGTTTGGCTTAAACTTTATATGAAACCCCCAAATCAAGCATTGAAACTGTCAACAGCCTGAGAAATGACTTTTCCATAACTCCTGTGGGCAGCACATGAACTCCGCTCCAGTAGATACCCTATTTGAAGTCTTCCACTTAGGAACGGTCTTTTATTTCCACTGCCTTGGCCAGTGACAAAATAATATATGAATGCACCCTAAAGAGAAGCTGCATCCAGAGCTGACTGTGTGAGCTGAGGGCCCTGGGGGTCAGTCTCCAGACCCACAGATGTTATCTTCTCCATGTGAGAACAAGGCAGTGTTTTGAAGGGTCCTGTATCCATTTCCTGTAGTTGAGTATTTACCTTGGGATCTTACTGTGTTCTCTGATACACCTGGAAGCTGGAAATGGGCCAGGTGTGAGTTTTGAAGGCCTCACGGGACCTTTAATTTTTTTTTCCAAAATAATATAAGTACATAATTTAAAAAGTTAAATACGTAACCAGAATACAGGAGTGCACTGCTCCGTTCCATTCCTCCTTACCCTTGAGCCTGTTCGAAGAGGAGGCCATTTCCAATTCTTAGAGCTAGAGAATTCTAGCACTTACCTCTCTGTTTGTGAATAAATGTTTATACTGCTGTTTCTTGAGTTCTTAAAGGTATTATCTGTTACCTATGTACACCATAAGGTAGGATTTAGTTCTCTCACCTGCATGGCTTTGCCACACAAACACACACGCACACGTATGTGTGTGCAGGCATGTGCACACTGTCTTGTCTTCTCTCACCCTTCCTCTGTCCTACCACATAGTTTCATTAAATTAAATACTAGGGTTAAATTAGTAGTGTGTAAAATATGGTGGAGTGTAAAAAGTGTGCACATTCAAGCCATGTAATAAAGTATGATTATTTTCTTATATTTAGCTTCTCTTGCTGTTAAAAATTGCCTTCACCCCACCTTCATTTCATTGTCTATATAACCTTGGTTGAACCCTAAACATTATCACAGAACTATAAAATTCCTCTTGATGTGGGCAAGTGTACCTGATGTGATGATTCTTTTTTTTTTCTCTCTCTTTTTTCCCTGGTAACATCCCACACGGAGCTGGCTATTCCCTTGTTCCAATTTGGACTGGCTCTTCTCCAGGCCTCCTGCATAGCTCTTGACCTGCAACTTGCTTGCCATGATCTGGGAATTCCTTTCTTCCTCTTCCTGAGTTTCTTAGTTCCATCTCTTTTGTTTAATTCTCGGTTTTGGTGAAGGCTTTTGAGTTTTGAGACTTTGTGTGTCTGAAGATGCCTTTCTGACCCACACTGTTGATTGCTAGCCGGACAGGCTATAGATTGTTAGGCTGGAAGTAAACTTCCGTTGGAATTTTGAAGGCACTGTTCTTTAACTTCTAGCATTGCTCTTGAGAAGCTTATGTACAAAGAATCTGATTCCTGATCCTTTGTAAACAGAAGAATTTTCTCCCTGAAAACCTTGAGGAGTTTCTTATTATTTCTTGAGTTCTAAAATTTCATGAACATATACCTTAGTGTGGATCGTTTTTTCTTTCACTGAGTTATATGCCTGTGTACCTTTCAATATGGAAAGTTCTTTCTGGTCCAGAAAATTGTTTTGTATTTTTTCCCTCTGGCGATTTCCTTGTTTCACTTTCCGTGGTCTTTGCCTCTAGAACTCCTAATACAGGGCTGTCGGTTCTTCTGGACAGAGTCTGCAGTCTTGCTGTCTTCTTGCATTGATTTATCATGCCTGAGATTCTGGTAATCTTGCCATACACGCTTTTGTTTCTTATGCCAGCTATCCCATTGTCTTATTTTCATTCTGATTCTTATGCCAGCTATCATATTTTTGGTTTCTTAGAGCTCATTTTTTGTTCTCTGTTCCTTTTTATAGCACCTTATTCATGTTTCATGGATGCAGTGCTTTCTTTTGTAACCGGTTATTTTGAAATGCCATTCTGTATATGGTTGGGCTCCCTTTCTTCTTAGTTCCCTCTCTGCCCCTATTTTGATCTTGGGCACACTCAAATGAGTAGTTACCCCTGGCTGTACATTTGGATTTAAGAATAAGAGCGTGCTTGTGTGGATGTATGTGGGGGTGACAGGCTGGCTTTGCCTGAGAGGGACAATCAGGCAGAAAACTGGCAACTTCAGGGGAACCCTCAAATGTCCCCACATATAAATTCTCTCATCTCGGTCAATGCCAGTTTTAGGAGGTCTTTCTCTTGGCCTTGTCAAATTCCCCAGGTACAGTCCTCATCTCTAGTGTAGGGAGACATATGGACAGCAGAAGGACTTTGGGTAGGGGATCCCAACTTTTGAGGAATCTTCCACCCCTTCCTTCCCCACGGGGGTGCCTGCTACCCCAGATCCAGTACCCTTCCAGAGAGTACCCTGTGGTTACTGATGATGGCAGCCAGCCCCTGGCCTGGCAGCTCTTTGTGCAGGCGCTGACCAGTCCTGTTGTCAGCCTCCCCTACTTGGTCATGGTTGCTTGCTAGTGTTCTGGACAGTGTGGGCCAGAAGCTTCCTCCACTTGACCTAGTCACTCCCCATGTATGCAGCCACTTCCTATGTTCCAGCACTTAAATAAATATTATCTCATATCTGCTACTGTCTCTTCTCTACTGTTTCATCCTTGAGAATTTATACCTTGAACAGATTCTTTTGTGGTCATTTTTATTAGCGTTTTAGCAGGACCTTGAACACCCTGGTGTGTTCATTTGGCCATGTTTAACTGGAGGCCCCCCTCGTGCATTTCAGGAAGACCAAGGGTGTATCCTGATTTCCCCTGTTGGCAAGTCATTCCTGTCTTCCCCATACCTCTGTTTCTGTGCTACTATTTCCTGGTGTTCTCTGTCCTTGTTTTGTCCTGTGTGGGTCCTTTGTTGCTCTGGGTCTGTGTGGCTCTTGCTGTGTCCTTGGTGGGGCAGATAGGAGGTTAGGCGCGTGTTTGAGAGCGAATGCACACGTACCGGCCAGGGGGTGTAGTGTATGTGCCTTTGCCTCCTGGATTGAGTGTGCTGTCTGTGATTTGCCTCAATACCTTTTATAAGGAAGAAATACTTCCATAAATAGTTGAAATTCCAGATTCTTTTGGTTGGAAAGCCAAGAGTTAATGATGACTGCTATTGCAGAGGAGTTGAAGGGAGACCTTTATCTAATCTCCCTTGGCTGAATAAGGCCCCATCACCTACTTACACCAACAATAAGACCCTTGTCAGAGACGGCAGGTTCTGCAACTGATACTCTGCCTGCAAAACTGATACTCTGCCTGCCTTGAGAAATGCCATCAGGGAGACCTGGGGCTCGGGCCCATCCTTATCCCAAGGCCACATTGAACTGTCGAATTTTCCTTTTCCCTACACCAGATGTATTCCCAGTGACTATCTCCTAAGACCTTTGGCAACCAGGGGAGAGGTTGAATTCATTCATTGACTTATTGCTTCTTTGTTGCATGCCATGGACAGGCTGGGGGTTGTGAAAATAAAAGTGAAAAAGAATCCCGGCCCTCCAGGATCTCATAGTGTCTGGTCAGGAAAAGGGAAGCATCAGCCCTCATGGGGAGCATCAGGGCTGAAAGAGGTGTGCCTATCCTGGCCAGGCACAGGAGCCAGTCTGACTAGCTCTGGGACTCCTTGGAAAAGAACACTTAGGAATAACCTGGAGGTCGAGGTGAGAAGGTGCCTCCAGGGAGAGGGAGTGATTGGTACAGTGGGCAGGATTGGTCAGAGCACACAGGCAGTGGTAGAAGATGGGGGCTAAAAAAACACAGTGATGTCGCCCCCTGCCCCCTACCCGAAATGAAATATGTTCATGGTGAAAAAAGTGGGAAACACAAAAAAGGCATGCAAAAAAACAAATTGCTAATTAAATCTGCCCGTTAAATCCAGAGATAAAAATCGGTTAATATCACGGTTTGTGTATCTTTTTAGGGTTTTGTATGTATATGTTGAAGCCCGGTTTTTGATACATACTGTTCCATCAGTTGGCTGTATTTGCTTCATTCTATACGATTGGAAATTCACATTGTTTTCAGATTTTTTTCCCTTTTCTTTATTTAATATGATGCTTCAGGAAACATTCCCAGAAGTAGACTTAACTGGTAGAGGCTGGATCACACTCCAGAAATCCTGTATTTCCTCAGCACTAGGCCAGTGTCCTCGTTACTCACCTTCTTCTGCATTTCTCTGTTCAGCATGTCTTACACCCAGATTTTGTGTGGCTGTTCCAGAGCTTGTAGGGTGATGCTTTCTGAGTGAGGCACCCCACAGTTAAGACCGAATTTGTGGTCTTAAAGAACTGAGTCGCCTGACTCACTGGAAGCCTGCAGGTCATTGAAAAAATCTTATTCTAGATCCTATTTTATTCTTCCATTGTCAAACCAGAACTAATAGCAAAGGGAGCTGGGGGACTGACTTCTGAGAGCTAGGGGGCTGGGAGCAGGAGGTGAGGGGTGGGTCCCAGCACCCCTCACTCTCCCTCAGTGCTACCAGCACTGCTGTGAAGTGGCCACAGTGGCCAAGCACAGAGAGTGAAAGGGCTTCCAGGGGTCTTAGCCCTGCTGATTTCTCCTTTTCCCTGGAGTCCAATGTTGCCCCTGCCACGCTCTGTCTCCTCCAGGCCCCTTACTCTCCACTACCTATTTGCCTTTCAGAATTGGGATCGGAACAAAATTGTTTCCAGCCCCTTATTTGAAGGGGCTTGCTTAATTCCCATGTCTCTATAGCTGTGAGACTCTCCCGGTCCAGTCTCCTCCCTACAGAATCTGCTGCTCTCTCTCGCTGCCCCTCAACTTGGGGGGAAGGAATAAGATCTCCCTTTCATTGCTCTTTCTAGGTTCAGAATGGAATAAATATGAAATGTTGAGCTTCCACAGTTAAAAGGGAAAACTGCGTTTGTTTGGTCTGGAGAGCTGCCACCATGCGTGGGTCCAGGCCCGCACTCGCACTCAGAGGGTCCTGCCTCCTGCTCTGGGAAGGGAGTCAAGGAGGAAAAGAGAAGGGGACCTGAGTGAGGACTCCTCACTATCTTCTGTGTGTGGGGTGGCAGAAGGAGGCCAGGCCCTCCTGCGGTAGGCGGGCAGGAAGAAGTGAGCCTTGGTGTGGGAATGAAGCTGGGATCCCAGGCCCCTGTGGCCCCGCCTGGTCAGCACAGACCCAAAAGGAGTCTGTGGGAAGCCTCCAACCTCAGAGGCTGCCTGAGGCTCCCAGAGCTTTCTCAGGCATTCCTGGATTGGGACAGAGCCTCAGACCCCTCCCCCGCCCCACCCCCCAAACCTTGGATGCCTGCCTAATTGAGGCTTTATTTATTTCCACATTTTCCCAGCTCTGTATAAAGAGACAAGAAAAAGTGGGTGAGGCCTACAGAAACTAAGAGCACGGGGCAGGGGGTAAGAGGGTGGCTAGGGGCAGAGGAATACTCAAGGGTCTGCTTCCTTCATCCTAGAGGGGCTGTGGAGGGAGCAGGGAGGGGGAACTAGGGCAAAGGAGCTGCCAAGTGAGGCAGTTGTGGGAAGAATCCCCCCTCCTTCAAACTCAAAAATAGCCAAGTCAGAGGCGCAAGGCTTTTAAAGGGGGGCCAGCTGAAAGCTGTTTGCTTCTCAGTCCTCCTCCCTCTTCCTCTGCTCTTCCTCACCAGGCCCCTTCTTTCTAAGCTCTTCCCAGTTGTAGAAGAGCTGGGCCACCCAGTACTGCACCCTCACTGCTTCCATCAGGGAACTCCTGAGGGTAACCGACTCACACCTAGGCACGCTCACAGGTGGCCATGGAATAGTCGTCCTTTCCTTTCCTTTTTTTTAGAACTGAATTTTTCCATTCAGATTTTTTTTTTTTTTAAGATTTATTTATTTGACAGAGGGAAACACAGTGAGAGAGGGAACACAAGCAGGGGGAGTGAGAGAGGGAGAAGCAGGCTTCCCGCTGAGCAGGGAACCCGATGCGGGGCTCGATCCCGGGTCTCTGGGATCATGACCTGAGCCGAAGGCAGTCGCTTAACCAACTGAGCCACCCCGGCGCCCCTCCATTCAGATTTCTTAAAGTGAAGCAGATCTATAGCTAAAGTGTCACAATAAAAAATATGTAAAGACTGGATTTGGGTCTTGAAGCAGTGGGGATTGGTCAGATGCAAGAGACCAAATGCCATGGAAACTGTACTGTTACAGCTGTTTTTCCCAATTATAAAATTAACATGTTGATTGAACAAAGTTTATAAAAATAAGAAAGCACAAAGATGAAAAGATAAACCAAATGTCCAGAAAAATCATCAGCTGTGAACATTTTGGGGTTTAAATGATGAGAGGCCCTCTTTGGTTTCCTTGCTTAGAATTATTCCCAGAGGAGAAATCCTTCCAGGCATCACCTCACTGACGTCAGCTTGTCACACAGGGCAGGCAGCAGAGGGTGGTGGGACCTGTTCTTCCCTAGGGGCGGCATCGCCCCTTGGGTGCAGGGCAGGGGCCGACACTTGGAGGTTTAGCCTACTCTGTTCAGGCTGCTGTAGCAAGTGCTACAGACTGGACGGCTCATGAAACAATGCAGTTGTTTTTTCCCAGTTCCAGAGGCTGGAAGTCTGAGATGAGGTGCTAGGATGAGCACGTTCTGGTGAGGACCTCTTCCAGACTGCAGATGGCTGACTTCTGTTGTGTCCTCACAGGTGGAGAGCAGACAGGCTCTCTTGTGACTCCTCGAAGCCACTAATCCCATTCCTAAGGGCTCCACCCTCATGACCTCATCTAACGCTAATCACTTCCCAAAGGCTCCACCTCCTAATAACACTCTACTGGGCAGTAGGGTTTCAGCCTAGGACTTTGGAGGGGAGTGTGGGGCAGACACAAATATTCCTGCCTGAGCAGAAGGCCTTCGGTGATTCGGGCCTGGCTCTGCCTTAGCTCTGTAGTGGTCCTGGGCAGAGTCAGACTTACAGAGGTTTAGGGTGGTGACAAGTTAACCTGAAACCTAGAGCTCTCCATCACAAAGGGACTCTGATTTGAGATACAGGTTGGTTCTCCTCCTGAAGGCAGCTGCGGCAATGTCTGGCAGGGGTTGGGGGAGCCCAGTGTGCACAACATACCAGGAGGACAACACCGCCAGCCCCCCGCGGTCCAGGCTCACTGGTTGTTTCAAGCAGGGCTTTTCACCCCCTGTGGAACCCATTAAAACAAAACTAAATTGAATTAATCTGTCCTCCAGCAGTTTGTCAGAAAATAATAGGGTTTGATGTGTGTGGGTTTAAATTCTAGCTCTGCCACCTGCTAGCTGACCGTGAATGCTTTGTGTAACCTTGCTAAATTAAGATTTTCTCATCTGTGCAACGGGGAGAATAATAACAGCTTCTTGGGCTTGTGGACATTAAACAAGAACTCGGGGGAGCTGCATTTCTTTGTCTTCCTGCCCCCCTCCTGTTGCATGGGGAATTCATCTCAGGCGCTAAGGAAGGGAAGGAAGGCCGGCAGCCACGTCCTGTTCTACTCATCGCAGGCGTGCTTCACCCTGAATGCAGGCCCTTCCTGCTCTCAGACCCAGCAATGCCTGCCAGCTGGTTTTAAAGCTGAGTTTAACATTTTGGTAATATTATGCCCAGGTTTTTAAATAGATTTTTTTCCCATGTTCTTTTAGAAAAAGAACCAAAACTTCAGAAACGTTTTGAGAAGAGCATTGACAACAGTGAGGACTTGATGCATATTTGTTCCCATTTTTTGGATTTGTTGCATGCCCTGGTGACAGCCCCCAGCCTAGAGTGTTGAGTCAGTGAGATGAGTGTTGAGTGGCCGTCATGGGGAGAGTGTGCACCTCTGTGGCCAAAGTGGCATCCGCTGCCGGCACAGCCACCCTCCCAAGCTTCTCTCCAGTTGTTTGGAGCCTGCTCGGCAGCAGAGAGGCAGATGTCCCATGCCCTTTGTTCTGGGTTTACCTCTGGAAAAACAGTTGGCTGCTCTTCTTCCTGCCTTTATTCAGCCAAACCCTGTGCCCTTATGTGGCTTGACCTCATTTATTTATTCCTTTTTTAACCAATCTGCCGTGTGCCCCTGGAGAGTACTTGTGGAACTCACACACTTAAAGCAGTGTTTGTGTCCATAACGTGTACACAGATGCCCACGGGTTGGAAAAGCCACGTGTGCCTGACTCTAGGTGCAGTCTGTCCTGTTGTGTTCTTCCTGCGAGGCTCTCCTTCTCCTCTGCCCTACCCACAGATGTGTGTTCTGTTCCCTCTGCCCCCTGAGGTCTCCCTCAGGGCAGGGTGAGGTGGTAAAGCGAATACTGGGCTGGGTGTCATGAAGGCTTGGTGACTCCACACAGCCTTGGACTAAGTGACTTCCTGGCTTGGGTCAGATATGCTCTGATGAAAGTCCAGGGTAAAGACATATTGGTAAAGTAATAGAGCTACGGAGGCCTCACTGGCCCAGTCAGCTTCCTGTACGAGGAACTAAGCAGTCACCGTCCTTAGCCTATCCTGTCCTCAGCCCCGCCAGCTCTGGAGCCCTATGTTGGCCGTCCATAGTGCTGGGGGGGATGCTCAGGGTGTCCGTTTGACCCTGGGACAGCAGTGGCTTCCCTGGGATCCAGCCGCCTGGGCTGTTTTGGAAGCAATAGCCTCTATTTTTAGTAAGCTGCCTGATTGGAGGCCTTGTGGAACTTAACCAGCTCACCTTGTGCTTTGATCCTTCTGTCTGGCCTTCTCTCTTTACGTGGAAAAAGTTCATGCCCCGACCAGAGCAAATCTGTTTTTTGCTGGAGACAGAAGCTCTCACTGTGGAAACCCTTTCCCTCCCACCGCCCCTGTTGTCGCTTAAGTAATTTCCAGTAGACTGTCAGCATTGAAGCTGGTTCCTTCCTGATAGGGTCCCTCGTGGTGAACGAGCGTCTCCCATTCTTATCTGCTGTATCAGGACATCACGGGAGTGAAAAAGAGTATTGAAAAAGATGGGAGCATAATTCTCTGCAGGAAAACAGATTGGTTTCAAGTATGTTGTCCGTACATCCTGCCTCAGACAATGGCCCTTTGCACACGATTTCCCTGACTTCTGATGCCCCCGTTTTATTTTAAGCTGGAATAATCAAATCTTTGAGTAAAGCTTCTTTGTTCCTTTTTAGCAACAGGACATCTCATAGAACATGAGGTAGGGTGTTGTCTCGGTAACAATCATCATTTAACTTTTCCCCACATGGAAGGAACATTTTATGACTTTAGCAGCTATGAGGTTAGTGTGTAGAATACATTGAAAACCTGAGGGAGGGGTCTCATCCTGCTACCCACAACACCATCTGCAGTTGAGGGCCGACATTTCAGACAATTGAGGTCACCTAGGCAATGACCCCGGCATCTCAGCTCACCCCAGATTTAGAAATCCTGTCACTAAAATTAACTCAAGGCATTTAATTAGCTTCACAAGGGAGGTGGGTCGAGCCCGTGCTGTGCTGCGGAGGGATACTGGACCTGTGGGGTTGGGAGGACCATTTAGGGAAAGGAGGACTTCGCTGACAGTGAGATGGCAGCCCTCTGGACACTTCTGGCCATGTGGCCCATCCTGGTTGCTCACCAGACAGCCTGGTTGGCTGGCCAGCATTGTGTGGGTATGGAGTTCTGAAGCAAGACCAGGGCCCCAGGCCTGGTTCAACTCCTTCCTACCTTGCACAGCTCTCTCAGCTTCTCAGTGGGTCTGACCCATCGCCTCTTCACACTGATACTGGGATCCTACCTACCTTGTATGATTTTTGTAAGGAGTGAATTTGAAAAGAATTCAGTGACCCAAGCACAGCTTCCTTGCTGGGGCATGCTGGGGTGCCTGCTCTGTCACAGAGACAAGGACCTGCCATTTCTTGTGGTAATCTTCTGGAAGGTTGAAGAAACAGAAATAAATGTCAGCTGATGCCTATGAGCTAGTAGACTTAGCACCCTGAGTGGGGTGTCTTTGTTCTCTGACTCTGTTCTAAGGAATACTTTCTAGAAAGTGACTCTCTCTGGCCATTCCATTTGGTACCTTGTTTTTTGATGACGGCCCTGACCAGCACTCTGATTAGACCCATGAGCTGGACACTTGGGGCTTTAACTCTTCTTGCAGAAAGGAGGCACCTTGCTGTTTCCTCGCTTGTTCATTCATGTAGTGATCCCTAAGCACCTCCTATGTTTCTGCTAGTGAGCTAGGAAATTGGAGGAGCCCTTCCTCCTGATGAAGGAGCTCTAGGCCTTGCTGGGGGGTGGACACATGGACACTTAAGGAGGGAGATACTGCACTTGCACGCAGGTGCCAGATGAGCGGCAGGGAGGGAGGCGAGCTGGAGGCAGTTGCTGTGGTTCCCACGAGGGGCGGGGAGTGACTTGGACCCGGAGAGAAGTGTATGTGGGAGCACCACCGGCCCTCCAAAGGGGTAGAAGCTTTCAGATCCATGGAGCACAGCAAACACACTGGCCTGCCGGGGGGAGCCTCGGGATCGCACACTCTGTGTGGCAGGAGGACAAGGTGGAAACTCCTTTCTGCCCCTGCTTTGTGCATCCTGGACATTCTGGGCTTAGCCAGCTGGGGAGTGTGTGAGTGCATATATGGACACGTGATTCTCACACCTTCTCTTCTCTGGACCACCTTGTCCTGGAAGAGAACCTGCTTATACTTCTGCAGAGAGGACCCTGTCCAAAGCCCCAGGTCTGGGGAGTAGTCTCCTAAAACCCTCAGGGATAGGAATGAGGTGTTAGACACATGAATTGAGGTCAAGATGGCAGGTTTGGTTGTTATAAAATCTCCCCGTGGCAAATGTAACATTTTTTTACTTTCTCTTTGGCACGGGCTGCATGAGTTCTCATAAATGCTGATACTTGGAGATACCAGAGGCCAGCATGCCCAGACACCCAGGCATGAGGCCAGTAAGAGGCCACAGATGGCTGGGTGAGCAGACTTTCACCTCCAGGCCCTAGCGCCGCAACCTGCTGATTGTGTAGCTTCAAGTAAAAACAGTTCTTTTTGGTAACTGTTTTCTTGAGATGGAATTCATATACCATATAATGCATGCATTGAAAGCAACCAGTTCAGTGATGCTTAGTGTATTTGACAGAGGTTTGCAACCATCAACACAGCCAATTCTAGAACAGTGAATCATCACTCAAAGAGAAACCCTGTACCCATAGCCATCGTTCCCCACCTGCCTCCCATACCGCCTGGCTCTGGACAGCTTTCTGCTCTGTGGAGTTGCCTGTTCTGGACATTTCCTATAAATGGAATCCTACAATAAATACATGTCCCTTGGCATGTGCTTCTTTCACTCAACACAGTGTTGACAAGGTTCACCTGTGTTGCAGCCGGATCAGAAAGCCTTTCCCTTTTAAGGCTGAATAATATTGTCGTGACTCTACCGCATTTTGTGTGTCTGTCCATCTGTTGGTTCACATCTGGGCTTCTGCTTTCTGGCTGTTACAAGTAATGCTGCAGTCAATACCCACGTACAGTTATAGTTGAGGGCACAGTTTTCTTGGTTATATACCCGGGACTGGAGTTGTTGGGTCAGATGGCAACTCCACATATAAGCTTTTGAGGAACCACCAGACCGTTTTCCACAGTGGCTTTGCTGTTTTGCATTCTGACCAGCAACGTAGGAAGGGTCTGATTTCTCCATGCCTTCCCCATTTTCCATCTCTTATCATACCCATCCCAGTTGGGGGAAGGGGTATCTTTTTGTGGCTTTGATTTGCATTTCCTCAATGGGCAAGCCAATTTTTTAACCTCTCTGTGTTTTCTTGTGAGTAAATCCAGGATGATGATGAAGAATGTGTATTTTACTTGTTAGATATTCTTAAACGCGTGTGGCCATACTGTGTTGTTCGTAAGTGCTGTGTATACGTTAGCTCATCTAATCCTCATGACAGCCTTTATGAATTAGGCACTGTTTTTACCTCTGTGCTGTAGACGAGAAAAACTAAGGCCTAGAGAGCTTGAGTCACCTGCCTGAGGTCACAATACTATGCAGTCGTGTGAAAACTGTCATTGCCCGTGCCCCGCATTTCTTGGCATGCTCGCAGTGTTTACCACGTGGTGGAGTCTGCCAGCTTGGTCCCACGGGCACGACACGTCCACGGCATTTGCTGCACTGAGCCTCTGGCTGTGTGAGCCTTTGGCCTTGTGGGCTAGTTGATGGTGAATTACCAGAATTTATTTTTCCTTTCCTGATAGTTCCTTCTGTGTCCCCGGTAGAGGAGATGTACCATGAAGAATGGGCACAACTTGTTCTCTGCCTATTGGGGGCCTGTTTCTGTCTTCCTTCCTTCCTGCTGAGCAGTCCAAGGCTGCAGTCAGGTCTGGGTGGGAAGCCACAAAGGCAGAATTGCTTCTCCATCCTTCCTTTGTCCCCGTCACCTTCCTTCCCTGGCTGCTGGCAGACTATCACAGGGACAGAGGCCCTGTTGTTTTCTTTGAGCTGTGTCTTCTTTGAGCCTCTCCCCCAAGACTCCCCCTAGGACTCCGTGAGCAGGTCTTGCGGGGCCAGGAAGCTACCCCTCCATTCAGAACTGGGGCCGACCCATCCAGTCTTGTTTTCCATCTGTCCCCCAAAAGAGAACTTAATGTCTAGCGGCCTGGGCCACCAGCTCTGTTCTTAAGCCCCTATCTGTTATTTCCCTGAGACAGTCTATTCTAGGGCACTTGGTAAGGTTTTCTGTCTCGATGGAAGCTTGCTCTCCTGGGGTTCTTACTGGTTTGGGGAGTGGTTGGCAGATGCTGGAGCCGAGAGGGGCCTTGTTGCTTTCAAGTCCATCTGTGGAATAGCCCCCACATTCCCACTGTGTGTGTGTGTGTGTGTGGTTTTTTTCCTGTATTTCCGCTTGTATCATGGTTCCCCACTTTAGGGTTACATAAGCCTCACACAAAAGCCTAGAAATAGCCTTTTTTTCATCCTCAAGGGACACTAATCTCGTTCAGTGTAACCTGAGATGGGCCTCCCCAGTGTCAGGGAGCACTGCCTTCTGCCCACAGTGTGGTCGGTGGGAGCAGAGTGAAGGCTGGATGGTGCTGTCAGACTGTTCCACCTGCAGGCTCTGGGCCAGCTCTGTAGTGGCCTCTGCCACCATTCCCTGGCCAGTCATCTCTCGAGTCCCTGGGGTGCCCATCACTGTCTGTGGCAGATGGATTTTGGCCGGTTGCTCTTAAAACTGTGTGGGAACCTCTTTCCCCATGCTGCTGTCACTGGGGCAGGACTGCTCCGGCCTTCTGAGGCGTCAGGGATGAGAAAGGACGCATCTCCAGGGCCAGATGGCACATTTTGCCTCCAAGTCACATCCAGTAAGGCACAAGGGCAAGGGTCAGTTCCTTGGGGGTGACAGTTCTTTTGGAGGCCCTGGCACAAAAGAGGCTGTTTTGACCATCTGAAGTCCTGTGAGGAGAAGATGCTTTCAAGCCTGGCCTTGTTCCTCTGGAAACCAGGCAGTTCTTCAGAAGGGGCCATGCTCAGTGACCTGGGCAGGGCCTTTTCAATACACTGTAGGTTTTCTGGTTTGGGTTTGGTATTTTAACACTTTAATTTTTAAAATGACAGTTCCAGCAAAATTTTTTTTTTTTTTAAAGATTTTATTTATTTGACAGCAAGAAACACAGCCAGAGAGGGAACACAAGCAGGGGGAGTGAGAGAGGGAGAAGCAGGCTTCCCGTCGAGCAGGGAGCCCGATGTGGGACTCGATCCTGGGTCTCCGGGATCATGACCTGAGCCGAAGGCAGTCGCTTAACCCACTGAGCCACCCAGGCGCCCCTCCAGCAATTTTTTAAATGACAGTACAGGACATCTTCCGCCCAAAGGGAGGTCTCTAACAAACCTTTTATGGAAGTAAACCATACCTACACAAAAGCCCACACGGCACCAGGTGCAGCTGCGTGAATTCTCATGGACCAAACACGCCTCAGCCAGCACCTAAATCGGGACGCGCAGCATCTTCAGGTGGTCTGGCGATCTCCCCCAGGTGTCTATGGGGCGCCGTCCTGGGCCATTGTGTCCCTTCATTGCTGCTGACATAGCAGAGGCACTCAGCAGTTATTAGCCCACGGAATGGGTGATGAGTGAAAGGAAATCTGATTCCCATTCTGTGGGTCCTTCCCGGCAAGCCTGTGGTCATTTCTGGGCATTTCTACCTCTTGGCCCTTTGCAGTCAGCTTGCAGAAGTGCCTCTGCCGGGAGGACTTGATGATAGCCGGCGGCAGTGAGAAGCTCAGAGCCTGGTATGACAAAGCCTGTGATGTCCAAAGAGTTGAGATGTGGCATTTCCTGAGAGAGGGGCTGCTTCTCCAAGAACACTTCTGGAGACCACTCTCACAAATAAGCGTCCCCCGCCCACCCACAAGCCTCACAGGGCCCAAGCAGGGTCCACTACAGGGTTGCTGTTGGTCCAGCACTTGTCCTCCTGAGTTGAAGGCTCTGGACAGGCCAGGTGGACAGACTCAGGGGGAGAGCTATTTATGGGGAGACATGTCAGCCCCTGTCATAAGCATATCTCAGAGGCTAGGTTTTCATTATGTTTGATGAGCATCATGAAAAAAAGACCCAGTGTGTGCATAAAAATTGCTGCTAAGCCTCTATAACTGACCAGTATATAAATCTTCTCAGCCTTGGAAGTACAGGTTGGGAATGGCACATTTTAAAGATGGGTCTTAAAACATTACTGTGTCAATACAGAGCCCCAGGAAGTGGGGATTTCTGAGATTGGTTGGGAATTGCCAGTAAGAAAAATTGCCAGCAAAATTGCCAGAGAGAGCATCCAGGATAAGGACGTCTTTGTCAATGCAAGCCTTCGGCTGGCGCTTGCAGAGGGTCTCCTCCTCCTCAATCCCTTCACTTGGGTGGTGCCATCCTTGAAAACGGAGAATAAGCTGAAGAGAAACCTGATGGTAAGCCCCCTCCTCTCAGAAGGTGTTCCATCTTGCACACATTTACTTCCCTGCTCCTGCTTCTGCAATTTGGAAGTTTAACCAGAAGGCTGTCAGGTTTTGATGTTCTCCAGTCTCCCTTCCCCAAGAGGGAGGGTGTTGGCTCTTGTTGGTTTTTTCTGTGAATCGAGGAGAAACATGTGTGTCTGGGAAGAAGAGGGTGCATCTTCCAGGTGGCTCCACGTCCTCTCAGTGATGAGGGAACCCAGGCAGGACTGGGCCCTGTTCAGGTTGCTCCTCACTCTGTGACATTTGGGAACAGAGCCTGTCTTTAGAGGGATTTCTGGGCTATCAGTCCGAGGCCGGTTTCCTTCTCCAGGTGTAGCAGATGCACCCCAAGTCTGGTGCTGCTCTTGCCAGTGGATGCTTGCAGGCTTCCTCTGCAGTTTGTCCGGCCACCCTGCAGAAAGCCTGGAGTCCAGTGTCCCTAGTGGGGAAGGGAAGGCATGGAGGGCCGTGGCTCTGGCCTGGTCTGTATTCTGGTGGACTTGGTACATAAGCCCCAGGCCCAGGTCATCCCTGAGGGTCTCCTGTCAGATGCCTCTTGTGACCACCACACCCTTTTCCCCCCTGGTCTTCCAAAACCCGGACAGCTAGGGAAGCCCAGTGATTCCTGATAATGCAACAAGCTTGAGTTTCTCTGTTTCTAGGATGTTTGGATTCTTTTTTTTTTTTTCTTAAGATTTTTTTATTTCTTTGAGAGAGCAGAAGTAGGCAGAGCTGCAGGCCGAGGGAGAGTGAGAAGCAGGCTCCCACTGAGCAGGGAGCCCGATGCAGGGCTCGATCACAGGACCCTGGGATTATGACCTGAGCCGAAGGCAGCCATGAACTGACTGAGCCACCCAGACACCCCAGACACATTTGGATTCTTGAAATAAATCTGAGGGTTTCTCTTCAAAGCGCAGGTTAAAGTCTGGGCTTCCAGTTTGAGTGGGTCTTGTTATGCTGAGCCCTGTGGTGGCCCCAGGCGTGTTTGCTGCTGGTTCGGCAGTGTGGTTGATGGGAAGGGGTGTGTGTGTGTGTGTGTGTGTACACACCGCTCGTGGGTGCTCTGCAGCTCAGCACATCACCAGTGTGGGCAGCAAGCTCCCCTACACATGCTGGGTGCCAGCTGATGCTTGCACTCAGCAGAGGCCAAGGAGCTGGGCCCAGAGCTCAGGGCAGGGGCTGTGGAGGCTGCTTCCTGAATTGCTGGATCTTCACGGTACCTCCTCCCAGGTCCAGGGCTCTTGGGGCTTTGCCCTCTGCCATCACACAGAAATGCTGTGTCCTGGTTGCCTTCCCCACCCCCTCACATCCTCACAGGCGGCATCATTGCCTGGGGTAGCCTCCATTTTCCCAGGGGTCTCACCGTGTCACTGGAGGGGAAACTGCCCTTCTCCCTGACCCGCCCTTTCCCCTCAGGATGGCTGAGGGTTGCATTTTCTTGCCTCACTGTGGCTGGCAGGGTTATGGGGTGCTGTCC
Organism: Spilogale gracilis; assembly: GCA_004023965.1. Classification (NCBI taxonomy): domain Eukaryota; kingdom Metazoa; phylum Chordata; class Mammalia; order Carnivora; family Mephitidae; genus Spilogale; species Spilogale gracilis. The sequence goes on along the minus strand of PITA01004118.1, from coordinate 17,433 downwards.
TGAGCACTGGGTGCTGGGCACTTTATAAATTATAATCACATCTCTGGTGGCACCTACTCTCTCTCTCTACCTGCTCCGTCCCCATCTCCCTCCTCTACCAGCAAGCTCTTCCCAGCTGTGTTTTGTCTCTGCTCTCCTTCTCCGTCTTTGATTTCATTGGGTCCTCTTGGGCCCAGCCAAAAGCTGTGAGTGACTTAATCCAGCTGGATGGCCGCCTGCCCGGGGCCAGCCAGCCAGCCCCAGAGTGAGCCTGTTGCGGGATCATGCGGACCAGGGTCTCCCCTTAATTCCCCATTCTGCATGGACATTAGAAGCACTAGGGGACTTAGGACACTAGGATTCTGATGCCCCCAGAAAATTTAGGTCTGAGTCTCTGGATATGGAACTTCTATTTAAAAATCTTCCCACGTGATTCCATGATTCAGCAGAAGTGGAGAACCATTGCTTTAAACTCTAAAACCTTGCACTTTAAGACTGCTTGCCTTCTTTCTAGGCTTTCTAGTGAGGCTCTGGTCCCGTAGAGCCTCTTCTCCCTGCTCGGGACTGTAGCATCCGGGGTGAGCGGGAAGCTGCTGTGGATGGGCTTTGGGGGATGTCCTGGCTCCCAAGAGAGAGCGGAGTAGCAAACAGCAGCTTGTTTTCCCAGGATCTGCCTAGTAGGCCTTTAGGTAGGAAAGTAGCTAAACTGTGTGGAACAGCAGCAGCACCCCCTTCCTCCCAAGCTAAGGCTGATGCGAAGGCTGGGAGCTGGGATGTAGGAATTCTCCATATAAGGCCACCGTTGTGTGCCAGCCTCCACCTCCTTCCCAGAGCGGCTCCCTCCCACCTGCCAGGGCTCCCAAGAGACAGCTCCCACAGGCCAGAAGGGGAGGGCTGCTTCTGGGGGGGGTGTCCCTTGAGCCCCTCCTCATTCCCTTATGTCTTTAGTCTTCTCCTTTCCCTCCCCATCTAACATGGCCTGGGAGAGAGGGCTCAACAACTCATTACCAAGTATAACATATTTTGGTATCTGCTGTACTCAGTGCTGAGCTCTTGTGTGTATGGGGAACTCAGACCAGGCTCTCTCTCCCTGGCACTTCACTGGAAGAGACTGCAGGCAGTGGTGTGAAAAGGAGGTGTGCACCTCCAGAAATGACCGGAGGGTGCAAGACTAAAGGCAGAAGGGCATGCACATGAGCAGTGTGCTCTACTGGATGACCTTCTTTCCTGTGAGGGACTGGCTAACAGTTCTGGAACTACTGTATGTGTGTATCATGACTGGACAGTTAAGGAATTGGATGGCTGACAGTGGGGCTGCTCTTAGAGTGGGTGCTTCCAGGCAAACAAGGGGAGATCCGTGTGATGCTGGATTAGAGTCAGAGCGATCAGTATATTTAGTTTAATAGCGTTATATAAGGAGAAAGAGAAAGGGAGAGACGGAGGGGTGCTAGATGTAGGTGGGTGGACACAGATGGAGTCTATTTGCCTCTGTTTCCGTGCTGTTGGCTAAGAAGGCCTGAAGGCTGCAATGCCCCAGCAGTGGCAAGCCTTCCTAGCATCCGGGTCTTGGTTCTCAGTACGTTCTCTAAGCTCCTAAGTGGGCTCCTTGGAGAAGTGGCTGGCCCTGGAGCACCTTCGAGTGCCAGACATTAGGGGAGTACTTGGAGAATGTGCTTGTGTGCACCCTGACGTGATCTGTCAAGAGAAACACAGGAGCTGGCCCAGGAGGCCCCTCACTCACTCACTGAAGCTACCACAGAAGACAGACAGAATTCAAGTAACAGAATACATAATGCAGGGTTGGATTATAATCCAAAGTGTAAAATAAATATCTGCAAGTTCATATAAGTCAACGATTGAAGAAATAAGTAAAGGAGAAGAATCAAAATCTCCTTGCAGGAGAATTCCAAATAACTTGGGTGGTGACTCCCCCACTCAGGGAGGTGGAGCTAACGCCCAACTCCTTATGTGTGGGCTGCACACGGGGACTTCCCTTCTACCCCAAGGGAAATAGTAACTTTGGAGTGCAGTCACCATCAACAGTGGGAAGTCCTGTGCTCTGGATAGGACCGAAGAGAAGGGGGCTTTACCTCTGTGGTCTTCCGCCCCCAAATCCTGAGCCCCAGCAAGACCATGAGAAAAATGCCAAATTCCAATGGGCAGGTATTATACAAAATATCTGACAAATCAGTGATAGGAATAAGGCAAGTCTGAACAGTTGTCACAGCCACGGGGAGCCTAAGGTGACATGACATCTAAATGTAATGTGGGGTCCTGGAACAGAATGTATGTTAAGAAGAGACTAAGGGAATCGGAATAGAGTAGATACTTCAGTTAATCATCATAAATCACTGTTGATTCATTAATTATAATAAATGTACCACACTGGTGTGAGGTGTTAACAATAGGGTAAAATGGGTGAAGCGTATGTGGGAACTGTCTGTATTAGCTTCTTGACTTTTCTGTGACTCTATGTCTATCCTGAAATAAAAGTTTATTTAAAAAAAATTTGTTACATGAAGTACCATAGAGGGGCGCCTGGGTGGCTCAGACAGTTAAGCATCTGACTCTCGATTTTGTCTCAGGTTGTGATTTCAGGGTCATCAGGTGAAGCCCCACATTAGGCCCCATGCTCAGCAGGGAGCCTGCTTGGGTTTCTCTCTTTCCCTCTCTCAAATAAATAAATAAATACAATAAAAAAAGAAGTACCTTAGGGGCGCCTGGGTGGCTCAGTTGGTGAAGCGACTGCCTTTGGCTCAGGTCATGATCCCAGAGACCTGGAATCGAGTCCCACATCGGGCTCTCTGCTCGGCAGGAAGCCTGCTTCTCCCTCTCTCACTCCCCCTGCTTATGTTCCCTCTCTAGCTGTGTTTCTATCTGTCAAATAAATAAAATCTTAAAAAAAAAAAAAAAGTACCTTATAAACTTGGAGAAAGAGGAAGTCGTTCTAGACCGACCAGGAAACCAGGCAAAGCTGTAAAATGAGAGGCTAGCGGAGTTGCCCTTGTAGGAAGGGAAGACCTGCCCCCTGGCCAGGAAGCCCAGACAGGTGTGCAGCACACAAGTGGGGCTGGGGTGGTAGGAGTGAAGTTAGACAGTGGATGGGCTCAGTCATGACTATAGTGTTACTCAGGCCTTCCCTCCATCTCCCTGTGGCCCTAGGCGCCTTGCCACTGTGACCTGTTTATCCAGTTTTTCCCTGCCTCTACAGTGGGAGGCCTGTTGGCCAGAGCAAAGGATGACGCTGGGGAGCAAATGACCATGAGGCCTGGTATCCTTCTCAGGCCTGGCTGTGCTCTAGTTTTAAGACTCTTTTAGAATTTTCTGTCTGATTAAACTAAGGCAGCAGGACCAAAATGGGGAAACTAAGATTGGACTCCTCCGTCAGCAGGTCCCTCAGCACTAGGAAGGAGAACTGGCAGCCTTCTCACCTTCCCGCTTCCCCACTGTGTCCCACACTTGCTGTGAGGTCAGTCAGACCTGCGCTCCAGTCCACCTGCTTTTGGGCTATCCTCTCATCCCTTCCCTGCACCTACTCCCCTGCTGCTGCTTATCTGCCTGGGGGAGGCCTTTCCCATCTGCCCTACTCACAACGATCGCCCCAAACTTCTCCATGTCCGCTCCTGCTTCTTCATTTCCCACCCCGGCCCTTAACCACTCCTTGATACTTTATTTCTGTTACCGTCTGACTTTAGACTGGAAGGTCAGCCTCATGAGGTCAGAGATTCTGTCACTTTTGTTCAGTGCCGTGCTCCTGATGCTGAGAATGGGTGCCCGGCACATATCGGTACTCCATAGAGATCTACTAAGTGGATGAATGCATTGGTAATAGCTGCTTTGCTTTTCTGAGCCTTGTTTATTCAGCCTCAGCAGGTATGATGCCAGCTTCAGATTTATGGGGACAAAATGTTCATGTATTGAAGGAGCCTTAGTAAATGCCCTTTCTCATTTCCAGCTGAAGTCCGTGTCTCTACCCCTGCCCCCTGAGCCTAGCTTTTCCAGTGATGAGCTTGCCAGACAGGTCTGATCCTGGTGCCACAAGAAGCCTTCAAGACATTGAACTTCTTTGTTCCTGGCCTCCTCATGCCATGCTTCCCCCAGTTGTGTTCATACCTTTATTTTGCACAGACCTCTGTGTGGCGGGTACCATGTCTTAGTCATCACTGTCCCCAGGGCCTGGTGTCCAGTGCATGTTTGTTGAACTGATGATTTTTGGACACTGTGACCCTATTATCCCCAGCCCCTCCTCAGTATCCCTCATTCTCTAGATTAAACAGTCCTGGCTTCTTCAGTCGGCTCCTGTATGCCTCTATTTGGGGCCCTTCTCTCCACTGCTTGTCACTGCAAGTTCTGTTTATTTCTGGCCTTTGTTAAGTCCTAACTTGTATGAGCCCAGTCCTCAAGCCACCTTCTCTGCTCCTTCCTCTGGAGGAGGATGACTTCTTGGACTGGGGCTGGGGCTGCATTGAGAGAGGGGTTTCAGAGCAGGTGGCGATTGAGAGGGAGCAAGGGAGGACCGAGTGGCCTGCTGGGGCTCTGTGTCAGCTGCCAGATCCTGCACCGCCCCCATCCACAAGGGAGGACCTGGGCATTTCTCTGTTGGTGGCACCAGCACTAACTCCCTTGACTCCAGGAGGCTGCCTGCCTGGTGGTCCTGAGCCTCATGGGGCTGAGGTCAGCTCTGCCAGCTGCCTGTGTGCCCTTGGGCCATCTGACCTCTCAGGGTCCTGCTTTGTTACCTGCTGGGTACCTGATGTCTCAGGCCTTCCACTCTGATGGACAGGATCCTTTCCCAGAAGGAAGCTATTTCTGTTGAGAAGTGACATGACTATTGACAGGGACTGTCACTCCTTCCATCTCCATTGAATCTGAGAGGAGGAAAGCTGAGTTCAAATCCTTTTCTTGATTGCCACGCCCCCTTCAGCCTCCCTCATTCCTCAGATTCTGCCCCGTCGTCGTCGTCGTCGTTGTCGTCGTCGTCGTCGTCGTCGGTGCCCCTGCTCCATCCTTTACCCCTGGATGCATCCTCTTCCCTTTCCTGCCACACCCCTGCTCTGGCTAGGCTGTCTTCTCGGGCAGCCCTCAGTGGTCTCTCAGAGAACTTTCCAGCGCCCACAGTCTAAACAGGCTGTTGTCTCTCTGCCTCTACAACTTCACTTGCCTTCTTGTCCTGGCTGCTTGAGTCCCATTATTTGTGGCATTAGCCTAGGAGGGTTTGTTTTCTATGAAGACTGGGAAATAGAAAAAAGGTAGTTGGAATATAGGCCAAGCCAAAGGAAAAAAAAAAAGAACAAGAAAAATTTAGTTCTTTAGGTACCTGTTCTTGCCCTGAGTCACAAAGGCTGAAATCCTAAGGGTCATCCCTGGCTGCTCTTTTTTCTCAGCCTCATAGACCTTGAGTCCTTTTTGGCTCTGTCTTTTCAACATATCCCAGAGTCAGTCACTCTGCACCCTACACCCCATCAGCATTCCAGTATGGACCATTGTTTCCTCAGGGGATTCCCCAGGCAGTCTGCCCTAGCACATCTCCAGAGCAGACCATGTCCTCCAGGCCATTGCCACCTTGGACCGCCTTTGTTCCAGTCCCACAGCAGGTGGGCCCACCAGCTTCCTCAGGCCAGCCCCAGTTGGTCCTTGCCTCGTGGCCTTTGCACTTACTTTCTCTTTCCCTCGGCCTTGGCCTCCCTGTGAGGGCCCAGCCCCTGGTATTCCCCCGCCCCCCAGCTTGACTACCCTCTGTTTTCTTCTTATTTACCTTTATCAACATAAGAATAAAGTGAGCTTCTCTGGGGGTGGCCCTTTGTCCTGTTCTCACCTCTCCCCCGCCCCAGCCAAGCACAGTGCCTGGCGTAAGTGCTCCGTAAATAACTGTTGTCTGTGCCCAAACATCTGTCCAGTGAGTTTTAAGGTGATTACATGGACTTGTAGGCAGGGCCTTGAAGACTTCCTTCACTTTCAGTAGATGGGATTATAAGTGTAAAGTAGACCTAGTGTCAGGGCCCCGAGAACTTAGGCAGGGGCTTCACAGGCCCAGGTGTGAGTCACACAGGAGTCTTCTAGGTTGCCTCCCAAAAACTATATGACCTACCAGGAGAAGAGGCTGAGACAAGGGACATTTGTGCAGACAGGCAGGTGGAGAACTGGGGAGGGAGGCGGCATAGGTGCCCGGTGGAAACCAAGAAAGGCAAAACTATAAAGGCAGGGTTTAGTGGTTCTGTTGGTGGGAGAAGGAGATCAGTTGACTTCAAGGGCCGGAGCTCAGAAAGTAAGCTTGCCGGCTCTGGGGCAAACTAGGCCAGTGTGCCTAACCCTACTGGTCCTGTTCAAGTCAGAAGGCTCAGACCTGTAACAGATGCTCCTTTGTACATAGCTTGTACCTGAGATCACCTTCCAGGAAAGTAGTTCTTACGTTGGCCAGGTCCACTTGTTGTATGAAGTATTGATATTCTCTAGGAGAAAAGAACAGCGAGATTCTGGGGGCCCCTATTGTGAGGGGAGAGGTGCTGCTCCTGCCCTTGAGCCGAGGATTGGAAATGGGGAGAGGTAAGAACAGGAAGCTGGAGGGTGGGAAGGTTTGAGATCTGTGCCCACTGAGGCCTCTGTTCTGTACTGGGGAGGACCTCATACAAGGCCACTGTAAGCTAGGCTGGACTTGGCCAGGCTCCATCTCTTGTGTGATCACTTCCACACAGGAGCATGTCAGTCTGCAAGAGGCATTTCTCTGTGCCTGCTGCCCTGTTTCTACTGTTCATGTTACTGTTCTTCCCAACCTGGGAATCCAAGTTGGCCTGGACAGTTGTTTCTTTGTGAGTGTGAATGTGTGCGTGTGTGTGTTCAGATATACATAACACAACACTGTCCTGTCAGTGTTCAGTTCAGTGAGATTAGTACGTTCACATGGTTGTACAACCGTCACCACCACCACCCATCTCCAGACTTTTTTATCTTCCCAGACTGAAACTCCATGCAGGTAAACACTAATGTTTGTCCTTTTGAGTCCGGTGTATTTCACTTAACGTAATATTTTTAAGTTCATCCATGATATTCAATGTATCCAAACTTTATTCCTTTTTATGGTGAAATAATTCTCTCTTGTCTGTAGGCCACGTTTCATCTGTTCATGCATCAGTGGACACTTGGGTTGTTTCTGCCTTTTTACTATTGTGAGTAATGCTAAAATGAGCATGGGTGTACAAATACCTCCACAAATCCCCTGCTTTCAGTTCTTCTTGGTATATATCTAGAAGTGGGATTGCTAGATGATATGTTAGTCCTGTGCTTAATTTTTCAAGGACCTGCCAAACTGTTTCAGTGGCTATACCATTTTATCTTTCCACTAGCAGTGCACAGGGTTTCAGTTTCTCCTCATCCTCGCCAACATTTGTTATTTTCTTTTCTTTCTGTCTTTTTTTTTTCATTAAAGCCATCCTAGTAGGTGTGAAGTGATATCTCTTTGTGGGTTAGTTTGCATTTCCCTAATAACTGATGATGTGCTAAACATTACTTCATGTGCTTATTGGCCATTTGTTTATCTTCTTTAGATGGGAGTCTAAGTTTATCTTCTTTAGATGGGACTAAGTCTTTAGTCCATTTATTGTTTTTTTTTTGCCATTGAGTTTTAGGAGTTCTTTATATGTTCTGCACATTAATTCTTTATCAGATCGTGATTTGCAACTATTTTCTCCCATTCTCTGGGTTGCCTTTTCACTCTTGTGATAGTGTCCTTCAACACACAAAAGTTTGTTTGTTTGTTTGTTTTAAGATTGTATTTATTTATTTGACAGAGAGAGAAAGCACAAGTAGGGGGAGAGGGAAAGGGAGAGGCAGATTTCCTGCTAAGCAGGGAACTCGACATGGGGCTCAATCCCAGGACCCCAGAATCATGACCTGAGTAGAAGGCAGACACCTAACCAACTGAGCCACCCAGGCACCCTTTAACACACAGAAGTTGTGAATATTGATGAAGCCTAGCTTATTCTTTCTTTTGTTGCCTGTGCTTTTGGTGTCATATCCCAGAAATCATTGTCAAATTCAATGTTAGAAAGTTGTTGGCCTTGTCTTCTCCTAAGATTTGTGTATTTTTTGCTCTTAACGTTTAGGTCTTTGATTCAGTCATGTATGGTGTAGTGGGCACTTGATTCTTGTGGAATTCTGCTGTGGTGGTTGGGTGGATGAGGAGGATAAAAGGTGTTCTTTCCTGTGTTCCCTTGTCCCCAGTCTTAGGAGCAAGGTGAGCCTTCGTCGAGTGGCAATGGCTTCCCACGGAGAGCTGAGGGCCCGTGACTGCTTGGTGGGAGCCTATGCTGCTTTGTGGCACAGCCAGCAGCCCAAGCCAGCAGGCCTGTCTGGCACAGCAGGTGCGAGAAGGAACTTCCTGGCATTGGCAGCTAGTGAAAAAGGTCTTTGTGTTTTTTTCTCCCTGAAAAAAAAAGTTTAGCAAACTCTAGCAAGGCCCCACAAAGGCAGGGAGGTTGGCTGGTTGACAGTCCCTGAGTGGGTCATTTCCACTGCAGCCCTGCACGTACCGCATTGGGCTAAGCAACCCCTCTCCTCTTCTGCAGCTCCAGGCTGCAGCTCCCAGTGCTGCTTGGGATTAGCAAATGTTCCCCCATTTGTGAGCCCCTTTCTGCTGAATGCCTCAGAAACCCCACCCCACTTCTGGATGGGGCCAGAGCTGAATCTTGAGAAAGGGACCTCCTTGGGACAGGACCACCTGCTCATCGAACATCACTGCTGGCAGGAGGTACCTCCCAGTAGAATACCTGCTCAGCTGTGCCCTCTGTGCCGATGCATGTTGTCAGAGCCTGGCAGATGGAATAGTAGCTCTTTGGGCCTGATTGGCTCTAGCCACTGTAGTCGAGGTCATGTGTTGAGGTAGGTTAGGATTTGGAAAGCTGAGCTCTAGCCCTTACACCTGTCTGGGCCTTGGCTTCCATGTCTGAAATGCGGGGCAGAGGGTCAGGCCTCAAGCACCTTCCAGGCCTGGGTTCAGGTAGCAGGCTGTGTGTGTTCTTCCTGCAGGAGTCTGAGTAAAGTAGAGGGCCTCCCCTGTCAGCTACCACATCTTAATTATGTCTCTATGTGGGCCATGTTTTGTTTTGCTTTGTTTATAAGTATACAAGTAGTTGCCTTTTAGTGTAGTTACAGGACTGTACAGCCGTCAGTCACCACAGTCCAACTTCAGAGCATTCCTCTTCCCCCACCCCAGCCAGAGGAACCTGTACCCCTTACCTATCACCCCTAATCTTCCCCCAGCCCCTGGCAATCACTAATCTACTTTCTGTCTCTATCCATGTAGTTGTTTTGGCCATTTCCTATAAATGGAGTTATGTGGTCTGGCCGCCTCCACCTCTTGCCTTTCAACTCAATTATCTGTGGATTGCAGCAGTCTGGGCACAGGAGTGGTACTTACAAACCATGGGCCCCTGTGGGTCAGGTTCCCTTTCCGGGCCCTACTATTCCCTTCAGGCCAGTTCTGCCTCTCATGGCCTCAGACAGTGGAGGATTTGTTACCCTCTCACCTTTGCACGAGGAGCGTCCTGCTGTCCACTTAACAAACATGGGATTTGGTAAGGTTGGGTACTCCTACTTTATAAATGAAACATAATATTTATTAGGTTACATATGTTATAAAATATTTATAAATAAAGCATAGTATTTATACAATAAATCTGCAGTATAAATTTAGAGGGTTTGGTTTGTTTCATATATCATTCAAAAATACGTGCTAAAGTTCCTTTTCAGTAGTAGTAGTGCCAGCATGTGCATATAGAGGAAAATCAAATTCATTTTATCAAGGACCTCACCGTCTAGCATGGGGAACAGATGGGCAGACCTATAAGTGGACTGAGGGCTACCTGTAGGGCTCTTCCCTTCAGACAGGACAGGAGGTAAAGGATGTGAGGACCATCCAGGAGGTAAAGGATATGAGGCAGACATTTCTGGCAGGAGATGGCTTTGAAGGAAGCCAGCCTGTTTATCGGTAGGTCACCTAGGCCTGTGAGGAAAGGGCTCTTGAGAGCCTCAGACACAGGGCCAAGAGCCTGGGCTTGAGCCACGGGAGCAGCTAAGGTACAGTCGTGTTTATGCTCATGAGAGGTTCCGGGCCAGTACTGGCAGCCACAGGGAGGCTGGCCTAGCCCCCAGTTCTAACTGCTGAACAGTGCTGAGGAACTGAGTGCCATGCCTGGAGAAGAGGATCCTCAGAGCTTACCCCTGGATACTAGATGCTCTTGCTATGCCACCTGCAGGACACATCCCAGTTTTGAGGCTCCCATCTCCCTGACTCGATTTGGATAACAGGGCAGTGGGGTGACTGGAAGGTGGGCAGTAGGAAAGAAGTGGGTGCAGCACTCCAACGTGGACCCGTGCCTGGGAGCTGATGGGGAGGAAGGCTGGGCCACAGTGCAGGTGAAGTGCATGGTGCTCCAGGGAAGGGCAGACACCCTAGGGCCTTGAGATAGGGACCAGGAGGCACAGAGAATAAATGAGAGCTGCTCTGCCACTCTTGGATAAAGCCCTCACTTTGGCCCGTCATTTTCAAGAGCCTCCTGGTAGCCATCTTGGGCCAGCTGGGGGTCTTCAGTGTGGGCATGGAGGCCTGGCTTTTCCTTTGCTCTCAGGGAGAGGATGGCCCATGGTGCCTAAAGCTCCCTCCAGTCCAGCCAGGCCAGTTCTCTGTCTTCACTTTGCTGGCCTCTTCTTTGTCCCCAGGTAGGAGACAGATGTGCCTAATTCCTTCCTCCCTTTTCCCTGTGGCAAGCATTCAGAGAAAATATATTGAATAAGTTATCTTCTCACCACCACCCCCTTGCTTGATGGGGCACGCACACTGAGAAACAGAAGGGGAAGCAGCCTGGGTTGTGTGCCAACCCTGAGCCCTCACTTCATGTGAACAGTATCCTCTCTAGTCGTGTGGCAACTCTCTGAGGTGAGGGATTTCTTTTATTGTGGTAAAATACACAGAACAAAAAAACTGTATTAACCACTTGAAAGTGTACAATTCAGTGGCATTTAGTGGATTTGTAATGTTTTGCCCCCATCACCACTTTCTAGTTCCAGAACTTTCTCATCATTCCAGGCGGCAGTCTCATACCCATTAAGCAGTCACTCCTCATTCCCCACTCCCCCACTCATCCCCTAGCAACCATTAATCAGCTTTCTGTCTCTGTGAATTTGCCTGTTCTGGATATTTCATCAAAACTGAATCATACAAGGTTTGTGCTTTTGTCTCTGGCTTCTTTCATTTAGCATAATGTTTTCATCTATGATGACGCGTGTATCAGTGTTTCATTCTTCTTGTGGCTGAATGCCATTCTGTTGTGTGGCTAGATATTTTTGTTTTTTGACATTTTGTCTTTTTAAAGATTATTTTAAAGAGTGCAAGGATGTGAGTCAGGGTGGGGAGAGGGAGAGAGAATCTAAAGCAGGCTCCCTGCTGAGTGATGGCGCCCAATGCTGAGCTTGATCCTATGACCTCAGATCACAACCTGAGCCAGAACCAAGAGTTGGATGCTCAGCTGAGTGAGCCACCTGCGGTGCCCCATCTGTGCATCCATTGATGGACATTTACACCATTTCTACCTTTTGGCTGTTCTGAAGAGTACTGCTATGAATATTTGTGTATGTTTATTCGAACACCCGTTTTCAGTTCTTTGGGTTGTAAACCTAGGAGCAGAATTGCTGCGTCATAAAGTAACTCCACGTTTAACTTGTTGAGGAATATCCAGACTGTTGTCCCCAGCAGCTGCTCCATTTTATATTTGAAGTAAAGGATATTGTTAATGACATTTTACACTTGCGGAAGCTGAAACTTAAACTTCGCAGCTTGCCCAAGGTGACTTACATGGTGATGGGCAGAGCTAGGATTCTGTTCCGAGGGTGGTGCTCTTCTTGGCTGGTGGGCTCTGTAAAGCCCAGAGGCTTCATTAGATCTTTGAGCCTTTGTGGGGAGAAAGGGGTAGGGAGCACAGTCATATTTGGCTCCTCCTCGGTCCTGGGCTGATGATCCACAGCTGACAGATTCTCCATGCCAGAGCCCCCAGCGTGGCTGGCCCAGCCTCCTGTGGGCAGAGTTGCAGCAGTTAGGGTTCATGTTGGAGTCCTAAAGGCAGGAAAGGGTGCAGAGTCACCACTTCCTGTAGAGGAGGCCGTGTGAGATCACAGACACAGACGGACCTGGCAGCCAGGCTGCAGGCAGACCGCAGCCTCAGGGCAGCCCTGCGCAGCTGGCAGCTCCGGTGTGGGGGGTGGCTGTGGAACTGCCCTGGAAACCACGGGGACTGCGGGATCCAGAGGAGGCTGGCCATGCAGGGAATGGGAGGAAAGTTCGGCCTGGCGGGCCCCTACTGCAGCTTCTCATCCCTCCCCACTGTCCTGAGGCCCCTGGCTAAGGTGGGGGAAGGCTTCTCTGAGCTGCCAGGGGGCCAGTGGGTGCTTTTGCTCATTCCGATTCTCGGTGGTTTCATGGTTATGTCTCAAGACTCCTTTTTCATGGGGTCCTTCCAGTTTTCTCTGAGAACGTGGACTTGGAGGATAGATATCCGTCTAAAGAGAGCTGCTCGCTAGGGAGCATTGTGGCCTTGTTGGGCGGAGAGTCAGGTGGCCTGTTCTACACCTGGATGGCATTTGGTGTCCACCTCTTGAGAGAGGGAGTCATGATTGATTAGTCAGGACTCTGAGCGGTTTGGTAGTAGCAGGAGAGCCAGAGACGGTCTCTGTGATCCTGACCAGCACTTGTTTCTCTCAGTGCATGGGGTTCCAGGGGTGCCTGAGATGGGGCACCAGTGCTCAGCAGAGCTCCCCAAGGGTGGTCTTCCTTCCATAGGACATTCTGGTCTAATCTCCTTTAATCTCCAAGAAAGGATATATGGGGTCTCTCCCTGGGCGTAGCTCAGGTGGCCACGTCTCCAGTGTGGCTGCCTGGCAAGCCTCGGTACAGGAGCTTATGGGAGCTGTTTTCCTCCCCTTTGGGGAGGGAGGGCAGGGGCGCTTATATTCCTGCCTAGGTCCTGCCTGATCCTGCCCTCCGACAGGTTCTGCGGTAACTCTGGGCCACACTTGTTCTGGGTGACCCCTGTGGGTTCCAGGTCCCTTTACCACTCTGAGCCCCACTTAGAAGCTGTCACAGTGCCTTCCTCCTGAGGCTATCATCAGGGTGAACCTGTAAGTTCTTATCCAGAGCCCTGGCTGACCCTAGAAGACAGTTGGGATTTTTCTTGCCATAGTGGCTCCTACTGCAAGGGGAGTCTTCTTGTCCTGCCTGGAGCATATGACGCCTACTTCTGGGGGAGTGCAGAGCTGCTGGCTGACCGCTGTCACCAAGTAGCACTCCTGTCCTTTTCCTTGAGTGGGTGGTGGGGAGAGTGATGGAACAATAATACCAAGTGCAGGACAGGTGGTAAAAGTCTTGTTCTCTACTTTTTTGTTCTGTGTGTGTACATGCCCAGAGACCTGTTCTTCCCAGCATGAAGTGTGCAGTTCTCTCAATGCTGGTTGGATAGGTTTGAAGTACACGAACTATTGCAGGACCTGCAGTGCATTGGGTTGGCCTTCACCTTGAAAAGCACTTTTGACCTTGAGATTCTATGAGCACTTCCTTGCCCCGGGGGAAAGCCTTTGTTTCTGTGGGGCTCTGTTTTCCCATTTGAAGAAGTGGGGCCTTCTAGCCAAGTCTTGCCTGACCTCTGGTGGTAGAAGCACAGCTTCCTGGAGGAAAGGGCTCCCACCGATAGCCCTAAATGGCCCCTCTTTGTACTTCTATCCTACTTTCCCCTTCTTTCTCTCTGGCTCATAGAAGCTTACCTCCCCAAACTTCCAGGATCCAACAAGAGGTAGAGACTGTTCTCCCCAAAGTGCACCTGCTTGGGCCAGGGATGGGGCTGGAGGGTCTCCAGGTGGTAAGGCTGCCGTGGGAGGCTCTTTCAGAGCAAGCCACTGACAAGTGCCCAGCTGCAGTGGGCAGAGGTTCCCTTGGCCTTTTGTGGGCCAGTGGGCAGATGACAGGAGTGCTGGGTTCCCAACCGGATGTGGTCACATCTCCAGAGAGAGGCTCTTGTCTTAGTCCTCCTGCTTGGTCATTTCATGCTTACATGGTCTTTGGCCTTGGGATTCGTTGACACTGAGGCAGCTCTGCCATCTTTTTTTTTTTTTTTTTTTTTAAATAAGATTTTATGTATTTGGCAGAGGAAACACAGACAGAGAGGGAGCACAAGCAGGGGGGTGAGAGAGGGAGAAGCAGGCTTCCTGCTGAGCAGGGAGCCCGATATGGGACTTGATCCCGGGTCTCCGGGATCATGACCTGAGCCGAAGGCAGTCGCTTAACCAACTGAGCCACCCAGGCGTCCCTGAAGCTCTGCCATCATAGCTGGTGTAGTGTGGAGACCAGAAGAGGACTGGAAACCCTCAGGTGGCTAGAGGGTCATCTGGTGACATTGCTGGCTGAAGACTTAACCCATAACTTGGCAACAAAGCTGAGTTTTACGGCCTGCACATAGCCTTTTTTGGAATCGAGCAAAACTGGGTGCCACTCAGCCTGGTAGGAGGCCTGGATTCCTAACATCTGGAGGTGCAGACTTAGAGCAGGAAGCTTATCGAATGGAGCTCTCTGCTGACGGTATTGGGGTGAGGGGTTCCCTCTGGCTGGAATGGGATTGCAGCCTAGATACCTGCCCTTGCTGTGCAAGCAGAGGATCTGGCTTGGTCAGGAGATGGGTTGTCAAGAATCTTTTCTCTCCCCCATGCTGCTTCTTCCCTGAGCTGGGGAGGGCCACATCGGGGCCTGGGGGGGCTCTCTGAAGGCCCTCGGTCCAATCTGCCCAAGCTCTGGGTGCAGGAGCTGTGCTTGTGCAGCCTGTTGAAGGCGCAGCCTCAGAGGAGCGTGGGAGTCATCAGTGAGAGGACGCATCGGCCCAGGGCCTAGCCTTCACTACCCACATAGGACAGTGAGCCACTTCACAGCAGGTGGCACCACTGAGACTCAAGAGGAACTAGTTTGACAGTGCTTGCCAAGTGCTAACCTGGATCGGTTTTCCGGTTTGCCCTTCTTTTCTGACCAGTGTCGACCCCGTTCCCTCTTGCATATATGTAACAGGATTAGATAATGCCCACCTTGTGAGTAACATGAGGCACACAGGTAGTAAATGTTCATTTCCTGTAGCTTGTTATGTTTTTGCCTTTTATTGACACTTCTGAAAGCTCTTCTGGAAGGAGGTAGAGACCTCATTTTGTACATGTAAAAAACTGAGGCCCAGAGGGGTTGTTGAAAGTCTTAGGGTGTGGTTGGTAACTAGGTCCCATGACCTCATTCCACTGCAGGGCTAGCTGGGAAATTTCATCAGTAGCTTTGGGCCTTGTGTCCGGCAAGCACAGTCACTGTGCACGAGGGCATTTCATGACCCCAAGCCCCAGAACAGTAGTTTCTAGAGATGAGCACGTGCCTTCAGATGGCCCACTAGAGAGTATAGTGAGAAGAAAGTATTAGAATTTCTGTTGGTGCGTTTTATTGTCTCTGTTGAGCTTACCTGTGTGTGTGTGTGATAGTTCATAAGGTATTGGCACAGGTATAACTTACCGCATCCACGTGTCATGGGTGGGCATACACTGGCACCTGTGACACCCATGAGTCTAAGCACTGCGCAGGACATCAAGGACAAAGGAGGAAATGTCACCTTAGAAAAGCTCCTCTGCTCTCCCCTCTCCCTCTCAGATCCTGCTCATGGCCCTAATCCTCACAGCAGTCCACAGCGTCAGTGTCCTTGTTTTGTGTATGAGAGGACCCACCCCAGAGAATCCATGAGCCTTGTCCGTACCAACGGGGAATGTGTGCTTCTGTGTGGGGAAGGCTGAACTGAGAGAGCAGATGGAGGTCACCGCCCCTAGTTCGTCCAAAGAGGGTTCAGTTGTGGCAGTGGCATGACGTCAGAGAAGACCTGGGATTGGAAGTTCTGAAGCATGGTCGGGCTAGAGCTGGAACAGTGCAGTGGGGACTGTGTAGGCCCTACCCTGGGTTGGAGGGGTGCGTTCTTGAAGCTGTGGGAACAGCACTTATCTGGGGAGGGCCTCTTAGCCCCTACATGCTTATGGATTTTCTCAACCAGAAGACCAGTGGGCAGGTCCGGGGCCGCCTCCCTTGTTCACTGCTCCTGAAGAACCCCCTTGGTTGGTTGCAGGATAACCCACCAAGCCCCCTTTCCCAGCTCAAGGACTCTCCAGGAGTGCCCAGGACAGCTACTCCAAGGCTGTTTTACTGAGGAAGAGCACTAATCTTAGTATGCATGTGGCCCACCTGAAGTCAGAGGCCTCCTTGTTTGTTCATGGCTGGCTCTCCTGCCCTGCTACCTCCATTCTGAACTGAGCCCAGAGGGGACAGGCTCATCCCAGAGAGTCCATTAGGAAAGACTTTTTGGAGCTGGGAACCTTACTCCTTCCCCCTCCTGTGGACCAGAAAACCGGCAGCCATGCTGGGTGTGGGCTTTGGAACTCAGTGCTCCTCTGGTCCGGCTTCTGTAGTTGGGCACCTGGGGTTGAGCAGGGAGATAGAAGTACATCAGAAATGCTGGTGGGTTGGCCTGGAAAGTACCAGGAAACTCATATGTGCTCCAGCTGGAGGGAGTCCGGGAGCTTCCTGCCTCCTTTCGTTGGATAGATGAAGAAGGGTTTCCAGTAGCGGGTATAGTTGAGCTTGGCGTTCACACTGAACCACATTCTGACCTTCAGACCAGGCCTCTTCCCCATGCCCTGGCCACAGGGCGCTTGCAGCTGAGCAGAGCTAGCACCTACCCTCAGAGCTTTAGGAGGGAGGCAATCAACCAGCTGGCCACCCTTGGCTATCTCTTCCCCTGCTTTGTCAGGAACCCAACTGAGGAAATGTGGAGGCCTTGGGGTCTGCTCAGTAGGGAAGCTGGCAGTTGCCCGGGAAGTGGGGGCAACCTCTCTACCTCATTCCCCACACCACCGGGGGTCCTGACCAAGGCTTCTCCCCCTGTGAGATCCACCAGAGTGGGGCATTAAGGTAGTGCCTTGCCTGACTCCAGGCCAGGAACTCTTTGCCCCTTATTATGGTGACAGCCACGGCCGCCTCACCTCATTTCCTTCCCAGAAGTGCCTTCCTGTTTGGGTGAAGGGTGAGAGGCCAGCAGATGCAGGGCTAACAGATCATCTTTAGGAAGGTCCTCCTTGCTGACCCTCATCCCAGCAGGAATCTCTTAATGCCGTCTTTGCTTTGTTCTTGGTGTTCTTTTCCTCTTATCAGTGTCTTTTTTTTTTTTTTTTTAAAGATTTTTATTTATTTGACAGAGAGAAACACAGTGAGAGAGGGAACACAAGCAGGGGGAGCGAGAGAGGGAGAAGCAGGCTTCCCGCCGAGCAGGGAGCCCGATGTGGGACTCGATCCCGGGTCTCCGGGATCATGACCTGAGCCGAAGGCAGTGGCTTAACCAACTGAGCCACCCAGGC